>JAECUM010008390.1:0-57793 GCA_016617855.1 Megalonaias nervosa | reverse complement strand
GCTTTCACTTCTCCCTGTTCTGTCCAAAAGGAGAAGTCACTTCTCCCTAAAATTCAAGTCTAGCTTGACCCCTGCCCTTAAGCAGTGTCTTTAAATTGTTTTGCTTTTAGTTGTGATTATTAAGTAATTGCTTAGACAGTATGCTCAAATTATAATGTTATAGCAATGTTTCATCAGTACAGTTTAGAACAAGCACTTGATTAGATGGTAAAAATGTAATTGTTACATCAAGTAAGTTGATTGCTCAGCTTTGCATAAGTACTTGTGTAAGCAGTATGAATTTGATTGTTGCATCAAATAATTTCATTGCACTGATGTGAATAGGCACTTTTTTAGGCAGTTTATCTTGTAAAAAGTGTATATAAATGGACAGTTGTCTGTTCTGCTGACTATGGCCCATTGATGTTTGAAACCTGGCAGAGAGTATAAGAGAGAATCTCAATCTCATTGATCTCTTGAATGTATGTGATCTTCCTCTTCCATAGAGAAGAGTATGGCCCCAGTGGGACAGTCCTACAGGATTCAGAACATAAATCCTCATATCTGGGAAACTAAGGGACCAATCACTCCTTGATGCCAGGAGTGTATGGGATCTGTCTGTCATGAACTCAAAGGATGCATTGCTGTTGAAGAGTTGCAGAACTCTCTCAGAGATTGGCGCCACCAGATCCCAGGAGTATATGGGATCCGTCTCTTTTGGAGTAAAGAGATGTAACGTCACAGCTCTCATCATGTCAGTGGCCTGATGAAGGTGTCAGAGAACAGATTGTGCATCCTTGAGCAGTTCAGATGTGACAGTTTCTTGACCTACATCTTTTGCACAGTCAGATGAAAAGGAGGGGGTCCCATCTCTTCTCAACAGATGATCCAGAGGGACAAAAAACATTCTTCTCCCCCAAAAATGTCTTGAATGAGGGCACATATGGAACACATACCCTTATAGGAGGGACAAGAAGCATTTCCTATTCTTAAAAGCCTGCTCATAGGGTGAGTTGCATTGCACCTGGGAGTAG
Organism: Megalonaias nervosa; assembly: GCA_016617855.1. Lineage (NCBI taxonomy): Eukaryota > Metazoa > Mollusca > Bivalvia > Unionida > Unionidae > Megalonaias > Megalonaias nervosa. Next base: position 56,780 of record JAECUM010008390.1, on the reverse strand, counting down.
TTGCATGACAACCCCTAATATATAGTCTTCTGCTTATCAGAGAGGCAGTGGTTTGGGAAGTCCTCTCTGCTTTCAGGTGTGGGAGCAAGTTGATGATGTCTTTTCAGTAAGGTAAGCAAGTCAGTAGTAATTACATATATAAAATTAGCCCCCCCCATGCGAAAGAAAGAAAGAACTTCATTCTCATTAATTTGTTAATTTTATAATAAAATATCTCATTTTGTACAGAAATGGGAAAAAGTTAAATCAGATTAATTCACATATCTGGCTAAAGACTTTTTAAAAACCTATTCTCAAAGTTTATAATTCAGAGTATTTAGACAATTTATAATCCGCAAAAGTAATTATTTTAGCACTTGAAAATCTTGTTTTTGCTATTCAGTAGATGGTTGCATTAATATGTTGTTTTCATTAGAATTAGAAAACCTGTTCAGATGTCAGCTTTTTCCTAAATCAGAAGGGTGTCTGTCTGACATCCAATATGATTGCCACGGAGTCTATTGAAAAACCCATGTTGTTGTTGCTTTAAAATGGATGATAGTATTGATATGAAGCTTTTATTGAAAGTCTTCCTTTGATATCTAGTTGATCCGAAAGAAATGGTGCTGATCTTAATCAAGTATGGCTTCCATGGTGGCCATGTAAAAATGTTATCATTGCTATTCATATCAACATAGAGGTTTTACCAAAAGACTTCATCTGATGTCTAGTTGGGCCTCATTGAAAATGGTACTAATCAGACCTCCAATATTATGGCCATGATGATCATCTTGAAAGTCTTGTTATGGCTTTATTGTAATTTGGGGTTTTCACACAAAAAAAACTCTTTATATGTTCCTGGTGCCAATGAAAATGATGCTATCAGACCTCAAATATGGCCACCATGTTAACCATTATAAAATCTTATCGCTCCTTCATTTGAATAGATTTTCATGTAGACATGTGGTTTGCATTGAAAGACTTCTTGTGATGTCATGTTAGTCCTAAATAAACTGGTTCGGATCAGTGTTGACCATCTTGAAAATCTTGTTACTGCTTCTTTCAAATAGATGATCATATTGACACAGTATTTTTACTGAAATGTGATTCAAAGTACCAATTATGAATGAGGTGTGATTATCATGCCTTTATTACCTGATGCCTTTGTTATGTACTGATTATAAATTACATTTGATTATCAAGCTTTTCTTACCCTGTGCCCTGCTGTTAACACTTTCTGTTATTTAAACTACTGCTATTCTTTATCTGGATTCTACATGTTAGCTGATAAAAAAGTTACAATTGAGCTTATTTTCTCAGGCAGTAGAAATATAATGATTCTGTTTTTAACACCAGCTAAAATGTATATGGTTTCCAATTTGCCTTGATAGTATTTTAGAGGCATTATATTTCCCCACAGCAAACACAGCAACAGCTTGGTTGTGAATGCTAAGATTTTTATGGTGGGACATTGAACCACTCTTTTCCTTGAATTCACTATTATTTGTTAGGTATCCTTTTTTGTTTGGTGCAAATTGTGGTTGTGAACTGTTGTGAAAATTCAAAGGCCCAAAGAAAACAAGAAACAGTGTACAAAGAAACTAAGAATTCTCCTTACTGGTTAAATGAAGATGCCATTTTTTGCAAAGTGACATAAATAATGCATATTTACAGAATGTGTTCTTTTTTATCTAGAAATTTCTACCTAGTTTTCCTGAGAATGACGATGCACAGAAAAAGGAGACACTCAGGAGACTATTTACAGATGAAAATTTCAAATTTGGAAATCCGGTGAAACAGTTTCATAGCAAGCTCAGAGGTTAAATTAATTATTCATTTTAAAGGTTATGTATTTTCTTTCAGATTTCTCCTTCCATGTCAAAGTATGCTAACCCAAGCTTGCAGGCATCAATGAAATTTGTGCAATCAGTGAAATTTGTGCAAATTCATTACTGGATCACCTTTTTTTATGAGAGAGTGAAGTGAAGGTCATTGCATTTAAAATCTTTAATTGCCATGGGTGTTTACAGAAATGTGCAGTTTTTAGTAGCATAAAAAAATCAAACATGGTAGATATTGTAATTCTGAGCAGACAAGCTAACTTTACAGAAGATATAGATATCTTGTCTCATGACCCATTTCATATCAGTCGTTTTTTTCTTTTCACTCTTAAGGGTATTCAAAGATATTTACTTGTTTTGGACATGATTGGACAAGTAGCAATATTAAATAATTAAATTTTTCTTTCGTCATTACGATTTACAGCAATCTGATTGGCCAGGCCCTTTTGAACCCAATTTTTTTAAGCCACCCCCACCTGCACTACTTTTCTGTACATATATTCAATGAATGAGGAATATATTTAGAATATAGGATCACTCAAACTCAGACTTCTTATGTAGGATTTTAATTATGAACCAAATACTGGACCTTTTTTAAAATAAATGAGATATCTTTGCTACTGCTACAAGTAAAATACTTTAAATGAATAAATAAACATCATGTGCTTACATATCTTGATGTGAAGACATGAAGGTACAGTGCAAAATTCATCAGTGTGTGTATGTATTGTATGTAATCTGTATGCCGTTAAAATATGAAAATTTGAAATTTGTTCTATTGAATAAAAATGAAAGAAGAAAAGAAAAAACAAAATAATGTGATCACAGGGAATCGAACACATGGCTTTTGCATTATTAACATGATTCTGTAACCAACAGAGCTATGCAGTCACTTGACAGATGTAGTATTAGATAATATATTAAAGCTTGTATAGTATGGTTACAGAGTTTATGTATAAATTTTTATTTAAAGATTGCTGTTTATTATGAAACAAGTTAGACTTGCATAAAACACATGTTAGCATCTAACATCTTCCAGCTGATTAGAGTTGTGTATTGACATCAGCTGGCGAGCTTTTCTCTGATTGGGTGTAATATATCAATGGAATTCACTGTTCTGTATTATTGCATCTTAATGACATTCAAAGTATGACTAAATGAAAGAAAGTTATCAAACTATGAGTTTAGTTAACTATTTATAAGTTGAATTTAATTATAAGGATCAACTCTTGATTCTTTTGAATTAAACAAAGTATGAACAACAACAAAAAATGCTGTGCAAACTTTCATATGAAGGATCATGCAGTTTTCAGTGTTTTTTCAGTTCATACTTTGTTGAATTAAATAAATAAACAGTCAATCCTTAAGCAGATTTAAGTATTTTTTAAAAGTTTTCTGTGCAAGAAGCGGTTGGCAGAGATGGTTCAATCTTCAAGGAATTATGGTGTTCACATTACAGTTTTCTTGTTTTCAGATGGATATTTCACTCCAGACATTGCAAAGTATGCAGGCATGTGCAGAAAAATTAAGTACAGAGAGTACAAATATAGACAACAAGCCTACTATGGAAATTTGCTGAAGGATATCTTGCAGTCAAGACAGGTATGTGTACTAGTTGGCAAGTTAGTTGCTCAGTTGAGCTAAGAAGATTAACAAAATGTACTTTTTTCAGTCATTTCATATAGAAGGTTAAAGGTTGTACTTGTTTGTAAATCAGTGGCTCAACCAACCACATTCTGAAGTATTTGTTTATAAATAATTTATAGGATTGTGTCAGCTTGGAATTGATAGAGAATATTTTGTCCATAGAGAACATTTTGTCCTGACTGCTTTAAATGCACTATGTCCTCATCTATACCCTGTGTCTTAAGGAGGGAATTTTTTCACTACCATAATCCTTAAAGACAGACATTGATATCTGAACTTGTACCTTGGAATTCACGAGAAACCAGCAGTGATTGATGATACTTTAATTCATGTATTTTTTCATACACAAAAAGAATATATTGGTTTCAGTGTATGAAAAATTGTATGTAGATAAATTATTTTGGAGGACTGATTTTCTGGGATCAGACCCAAATGAGGTCAGTGTGACAGTACTCGATAACCTAACAATACCAATCTACAAAAACATGTAATTTTTTCTGTTTGCTCCCAACACCTAAACCTAATTACAGAAAAACAATAAAAGTGCTCAAAAAGAGTTTTGTTGTTGAGAGCGATATGGATGAAATAATAATATGTCAGTGTTTAATATCATGTGTATTCAGAACATATATCTTTGTAGCTGTTTCGGTATGATGCGTTGACGATGTGATTATGATGGTCAAAGTTGTGATTACGATATGTTGATGATGTTATTACAATGGTCAGGGGATAGTATCATTGCATTCCATTTATGTGTAAATAATGTACTTGTATTATTTATATGTAAATTGTAAGCAAAGATATGGGCCCCATTTGTTGAAGTTATGTTCAGTTTGTATTCCTGCAGCAAATGTAACCACATCAAATTACAATTAAGAAAAAAATCCAGAAGACTTTTGATGGTTTTTGTAAATGAGAGATGGATGAAACATCATTCTGTCATTTAGTAAGATCTTTCTTATCTAAAACAAAGGGACTGCTATTTACCATTGTCATTAACAGCATCAATAAAAAGTTCATTCTTGTTTTAATCAAATTGTTGTGCATTGTTATTTGCATACTAATTAAATATTCCTAAAGCTTTTGCCAGGTTAATCCATAAATGGTATTTTCATCTTCTCAAAATAACAACTTGACCAACTTGCACATGATTTTGCACTAAGCATTCTGATATTAAAACCTTTCTGATTTGTTCAATGAATGCAAACCCGTTATCCAATATGGCTGCCATTACTAAAAATAGAAAAATCTTTAAACTGTTGAAAAGCCACTGAACAGAATTTGACCAAATTTAACAGAAAGCATCCCTTTTTGAAGGTCTGAAACAAAAATGATGATAATCCTACATCAGTTATGGCTGTCATTGCACCAAATAGAGACCTATTGTGTAGAAAGCATCCTGGAATAGATTACTTTCTGTTTAAAAGAAATTAAGGTTCTGCTCTACATTTTAGTAATTTGTATTGAAATTCAAAGCTTGTCCTCACTGCTAATCCTGGCTATTTAAAAAAGACCTTGTATATCTTTGATATTGTTAAAAGAACTTTTAATTCCCTTCAATTTGGTGTATGGTTGATAGGTATAATTTTGGTTAGAGTGTATACAGCTTGTCTTTACTTCAGGTATGCACCTTTCAAAAAGATGATTAGCTCAGTTTAGTCATTTCACTTCCTGGACTTCATAGGTAGATTGGGAAAATATAGAAATTAAATTTTCTTCCTTTTTGTATTTTATTATTAATTTATTGCAATTTTCAGAAGCTGATATTGGCTACTCTAGCAAAAGTAACTGTTGCTATTTTAATAACTGCTAAAATTAGTGTATATTGAACTAATTCAACCTTATTTTTTTTGCACATAAGAGTATCCATTTTGATCATCTGTGTGCTATAAGTAGAGCTCATTTCCATAATTACCACACATATGTAAATTTCAGTTACAGTACACAACTGAAAAGAGCAATTTTTTGAATGACTTCTCAAAAACACTCATTTAGTTCATATTTGGTGGAAATCATCTTGTCATGAGGGGCTTCTACATTTGTACCAATGTGCCAGATATGACTGTTGTTACTAAATATATAAAGACTTTTAATAATTTCTTCTTAAAAGCCACTTAAAAGAATCTGACTAATCCATCATCAGATACGGCCACCATTACTAAAAACAGAACATCTGCATAACTTCCCCAAAAAAACCAATACGTAAGCTATACATTAATACCTAACAAATGATGTTTATGTGCCATCCACTATGGGTGAAGATATATAAACTAGAGAAATCTTGAAACAATTGGTTTTATAACATATGCAAGCAATGTCATTGAAATAGATATCTAGAGAAAATATTCTCCTGACTGATTATTTGGTCAACTGATCTTGTATTAGGTTATTATTTTGCAGATGTCAGGCATAGGGAGCAATTTCAGGTCCTCAGGAATCTCTTGTTTCATAAATACATTACGGGTAAACATTGGGTAAATTTTTGGAGATCTTAATACCCAAATTTGTTGGCAAAGTGAAAGGAGGTATGATTTATAATAACTTCAGTCAGAAGTGTCAGGCTTGCAGAACATATTAAGTCTAGGAAGTGTGCAAGGGAACTGGTATTAGTGTTCATTTCAGTGGTGGCTTTCTTCTGAAGTCTGCGTAGATTGTAAATGATCCCTGCATTCAGGCAGGCAGGTATCTTGATATCTTGTGTATGTAAAACAGCTTATGAGATACTGTGTATTGAAAAGTTATAAACTTACATTTTTTGAAGTATGTATAATGTTTTCTGCCTCTACATTATTTGTTTTCTTTTGGCAGTATTTTGCTGCCATAAAATGCTCTGTTTCTAACACAGTGTGGCAGTAGTAATCATAAGTGATAATGCTTGGTATTTTGAGTTCTGCTTATGTTGATATATTAACACAGATAAATTATATTTGCAGAAAGTTTTTGAACAGTTAAAAAAACTACCACCTGATGAGCCCATCAAATTTGAATATGAACATCACAAACCCAAGCGTAGGTGTATTGAACACAGGGTTAAGAAGAGGTACATAAGGTAAGTAAAGACGGTACCTGCAGTTGTCTGAATCCTGTTAGAATATTATAAAGTTGCACTTTCTTATTTTTCTTCATAGAAAATCCTTGTAACCAATGTTTTTTCTAATCCTCCTGGTCATAAACAAGAATTTTTCAGATGGCTTATTATTCATCATTCATCTGTCTATTAGGACTTGTTTGTTTTCGCTGCTTCTAAACTATACGAATGATTGGCATGAAACCCACATTCATCTCAAGGTCAAGTTGACCCTAAATGAAGATGGTGCCACATGAACATCAAATGTGGCCACAATAGCAGTTATATTGATCTTGTTTCTACTCTTACAGAATGGAGGGTCATATTTACATGGGGTTTTCACTAAAAGATATGACATCTAGATGGTCTTAATTGAAGATGATGCCAATTTGATTTAACATCCAATATGGCCACTATGGCAACCATCTTGAAACCCTTGTTATTACTACTCCTTTTGCATGGCAGAATGGGTTATTGTATTGACATGGGGTTTGTACAAATGACTATATTTTATCTAGTCGGCCCTAAATAAAAATGGTGCTATCTTATACCCAGTATGGCCACTACAATGACCATCTTGAAAAATCATAGTATTGTAATCTGATTTGAATGTGAATGGATGGTCACATTGAAATAGGGTTTCCACTGAAAGACTTATTATGTCTAGTTGAATTATGTATCACATGTATATCAGAGATGTTCTCAGCACTTAACAATTAAAAAAATATCAATCTTAATCTTTTATTCTTGAAAATTATTTTTGGACAGTAGAACATCAGTTCATTTGAGGGACTTTTGTCAGTTTTCCGACACGAGTTCTTCATTTGAGTGCCAAGCAAAGTTTAAAGATAAAGGGCCTTCTGTTATGCTCCTATTGCTGTTTGCACTTGCTTGATTTTGTAACGACTGTTGTTGTGTTTAAAAGAGTTTCTAAAGACAATCAGTTTAGGTTTTAGAGCAGTTGTTTTAATGCATGAGGATACACTAGGTAGCAAGTTGGAAAACAATAAGTGCCCAGTTGGATTCCATAAAAATGACAACTTGAGAAATATTTACCAATTAATGAAACACATTAGGTCTACCAAATGTGCATGTAGGGGTGAGGATGTGTGTGATTAGGCAGAACATCAAAGAGGTTGTCAAATGGCAGGTCTAAAAAACGTGCATGTGAGTATGGGGTTGTTTTTGATGAGGCATATATCATATGTCTGTAAAAGAATTAATGTATGATAAATCTATAAATCTCTTCCAATTTTCAGTGAAAAAGAATAGTTTTCCCTGTTGAGTGAATCTATTTCAAGCATATTCTGCTAAGGTAAGGCACTGTTTTGTTTTTTTTTTTGTTTAAATTTGATTTTGGTAATAAAAAAAACCCCAGAGGGTTTAAAAGCAATTCCATATCTAATTTCAGTATATTGAAGGAGGTAAGAGAAGAATGTGAGGTTGAAGATACTTCTTCCGAGGAAGAGGAAGCAAGTGAGTTACCACAGACGCTATGATGATAATTATCTTGTTCTTCTGTTTCCAAAAGCAGGTTGTTATGTGGGATTCACTTTGTTCATCTTAGTGTTTATCCATCTTGCTGTACTCCCTTTACAAGCTTTATCCATCCTATAGTCCACCAAGCTTTATCTGTTATCTCTTTACATGTATCGAAAACATACTTTTGTGGTGTAAGTTTATTTTCAGATAAAGTATGTCATAGATCTAAACTCAATCACTTTTACCTACTTTTCAGGGTTATTCAACATTACCTACTTTCTAGGGTTAGTCAACATTACCTACTTTTCAGGGTTATTTAACATTGCTTAAAACACTAAGTTAAATTGATGTCATGGATCTTTGTGGCTTTCATGTCATGGTTTAGTATGAATTGCTGATAAACTTAAATTTTTACTGTCAATAATGAACCAATTTCCAAAATGAAAGATGTTAATTTGAAATGGCAAATGAAAAGTAATTCTTTTGAAGTTAAGTAATAATTTATATAACAGCTATTCTACTTCATTTGAAAGTTAAGTTAATAATTTATATAACAGCTATTCTACTTCATTTGAAAGTTAAGTTAATAATTTATATAACAGCTATTCTACTTCATTTGAAAGTTAAGTTAATAATTTATATGACAGCTATTCTACTTCATTTGAAAGTTAAGTTAATAATTTATATGACAGCTATTCTACTTCATTTGAAAGTTAAGTTAATAATTTATATGACAGCTTTTCTACTTCATTTGAAAGTTAAGTTAATAATTTATATAACAGCTATTCTACTTCATTTGAAAGTTAAGTTAATAATTTATATGACAGCTATTCTACTTCTTTTGAAGTTAAGTTAATAATTTATATAACAGCTATTCTACTTCATTTGAAAGTTAAGTTAATAATTTATATGACAGCTATTCTACTTCATTTGAAATTGTGAAAAACTAGATTCGTTTAGGACAGATATTATATTTTGTTTAATTGGAATTTTCCATGCACATTTTTAACTTTTGTTGAGTTTTTTTTAAAAATGTATCATCTTGATAATTATGCTGGAGGAAAGCAATTGTCTTCAGCAAGTCATATTGCTTACTGATGTATATTTTTTAAAATAAAAACAAAAATCGATTAGGTATAGGGAAAAAAAATGTTTGTTTCCAGGTCCTGTACAGCGCAGTAAGAAGCAGTTATTCAAGTCTTTGTGCCCCATTCCATCTCCAGAACCCACAACTCCCAGTGTCCTTGCTACATTTGCTGCCAAACCCTCATCAATTGATGGAGATGATTGTGGTAAGAAAAGCAGATAGATGAATCTTATGTTATATTTGTCGATGAATATTGTTAGAGATGCATTCATTGATCCTAATTCAGAATTAAACCAGCAGTTTAGGCAGTTCAATACCTGTTATCATAAACTTGTCTTTGTTGAAATCAGGTCCTCAGACCTCTGCCTTCTAGTCTGGGATTTGCTTAAGTGGTGTCATTGTCAACAAAGACACATTCCAATCAGCCACATCTCAGGCAGGCTTAATAGCCTAGAGAACACATTGTTGCATTGGAGTTTGCTGAATCACACTGATGGTCCATATAACCCCCAGGCTTCAGTCAAATATGCATTTGCTGGGACTGCAGGTTTTCCATCCAAAACCTAGAGATGATGAACCTGCCTGCCTGATTCATATCAAGCAAGCCCTCAGAGAAAAACAATTCTCTAAGTAAGTGTGGACAGAATTCATTGGGCAAGAAGACCCACTACTCTAAAAGTCTATGAAGAGAAATGGACAGTTTTCTCACGGCAGTCAGAAATGAAACACATCTTTCCCTTAAAAGCCTCCTTACAGAGAGCTAACTTCAACGCACATTAAAATTAATGCTTCATGATTTGGAATATTTCGCCATCATGGAAGGGAGGATATAGGCCAGAACAAAAACCTCTCTCACCTTCTTTTGAGCTACGACTTGTCATGACTGACAGTATTAGGCCTTTTTTCCAAAATGGAATAATCCACCGGTTCTGATGTGACTGAGTATGACATCATTCAAGCAACTGTTCAAAACTGCTACGACTCACCACTTGTGTTCTAGTCACATTAGCAACAGCATGCTGAATCATTGAGATATATGATTTGTAATTTACCTGAACAGTCAGCAGTTCCACCATGCTGGTTCACTATCATGACAGTTCCAGCTTTCATTGCCAAGAAAAGGCTACAGTTCTGTGCTGCTGTCTTCTTTAGACACTTCATCTCAGAGGTGTCTACAGGACCCAGTCAGGGCTCTGTAGTGATACATAAAGTGAACTGAACCTCTCAGAAGAGTGACATTTCACTTTTCTTACCACTTTACTTTTTTTGACAAGAACTTTGCAAGCATGATTCAGTGTCTGCACCTGTCTCAAAAAAATTTTTAGGTAAAGTTTCACATCTCTCTTGCCAGTACAGATTGTAGCTGGGCACGGTAGAGAGGAGTTTGTTTCCGTTGGATAAAATTTTTAATGTTTAAAACTGGTGCTTAAGAGAATAATTTTTTTACTTTACCATTGGGGCAAACAATTAAAAAGCCCCCAAAGAAATACTCATTGACCTTTATTACAATATAAAATGTTTTCTTAGTTTGAAGAAGCAGATTTATTGTAAAACTTTGTTCTTACAAATGACAGTAGTGTCAAAAATAGATTACAGTTGAAAATGGGTGACACATATCAAGTTACTGTTTAGGATGAAATGTTCAGTAAACTTGTTTACCTTTACTAGGAGTCAGCCTATAAACCTCCACATAGTAGTAATTTTGTCTTGAATAGGTTACAAATACTGGCATTTTCACTTGTTACTTGAAGCTTCATGTGTGACTATTTTTGTTGTAAAAATTCTTGTTGATATGAACATAATTAGAGACATGAATAAACATTAACTGACACAAATGATGATCAAAAACATGAAAATACATATACTATGTCAAATCTATTTTGTATTGGTTTTTTTGGGTTTTTTTTGAAAAGCCTCAAGTTGATATTGAACTCTGAAAATAAAAGCATTCATATTGGAAAGAAAAGGGGGATGAACATGTCAAATTGATAAAAGGCAGTCTACTTTTGCTTTCCTTTGTAAGTAAGTTTTAGTGTAACTTGTATAACTTTCCTTGAGATTGTTATTATCATTAAAAGATGAAATCATTTTAGTCATTTTTCCGCATTTGTCCAATTCTTCCGTCAAGTACCAGTGGGGGTGGTAGACATGTTTTAGCTTTCAAAAATAAAACTTTTCTTTTGATATGTCCACCATTTTGACAGTATTTTCTGCTTTAATCCTGACTGTCTTTCTGATCATCTGTTTATCTGACCATTAACATTACCTTTCTTGCATGATAACTTCGCTTTTACATCACATACCATTGTCAGAGTGAGTGTGATTTGGATTTTTATTGTAGCTTTAACAATCACACCATCATCAAACTTTGTAGATAGCTTGTAGTTATGATAAGGGAGATGCCAATTAATTTTGGGTCAAAAGATCAATGTCAGTGTAACTGAAACAAGAAACACTGCTTCCACTTTTCATTTTAGGCTCAAAAGGTCAAAGGTCAGGGACCGCTCTGGTGACCAAGTGGTCAGTGGTGATATGTATAATTATATATGAATGGCAGGGGCAGGGAACCAGGCTAGGTCCTTGATTTCTTGAAGCCTGGTATGTGTGTGTGTGTGTGATTTGGATTTTTAACATTACTTTAAAAATTTTAAGTTGTATCACTACGATGTCTGCAGTTTGGTAGTTTATAGTGATGTCTAGCACTGGGGCATCATGCCACAGACATGTAGCATGATGTCCCACTCAGTCACATCATCCTGACACCAGGCCAACCTTTCTAATGCTAACTTCTTAATGCTGAGTGCCTAGCGAGGCAGCTGTTAGTACCTTTTTTTAAGTTTTTGGTATGACTCGGCCAGGGTTTGACCCCATGACCTCCTACATCCAGGGCAGACCCTCTAACCACTTTGGCCACCGAGCGGTTCCTGACCCTTCTTTTTTTTTTTACCAATAACATTAGTTCTGTATCACATATCTGGACTAAACTTTGGTGGAAAGCTTGTACTTTGAATATAGATATTGGGGTCAGAAAAACAAATGTCTAGGTCATTGTAACTTAAAAAAGAAAAATGGTTTCTACACAGTAGCATTTGTTCTGCATCACAGACCTGGATTACTTACACGTCGAGTAAGGAAGAAGCCTAGTGATTTGAGGGTCAGAAGGCCAAATTGAAAGCCACTGACTAACAGAAGAAAACCAATGGTTTCTTCCAAAAGTTTCAGTTGCCAACAATGTACATTCATGTAAATTTGTAACTGATTTGATCATTGGTAAACCTATTGATTTGGAGGTCAAAAGATCAGTGGTCAAGGCTACTGATTGTAAAAATGAAAAACAATATTCCTGTACAATAATTTGACGTAAGTTTATAGATGGCATGAACATGGAATGAAAAAGAAGCCTATAGATTCTAGGTTCAAAAGATCAAAATCCAGACCAAGGTCACTGTGACAGAAGGAAGACATATGGTCTTTGCATAATAACTTTAGTTTTAAATTGCATACCTTGACCAAAGTTGAGGCAGACTTGCACTTAGGTATGGAAGAGGTCTTGTTATTTTGGGTCAAAAGGTCAATGGTCGAGGTCCCTATGACTCAAAGAAAACGTGTTTTGCATTTATTCTACAAACTTATTCTGCATGGTTTGCACTTAATTTAATAAAACAGCTTAAAGATTATGTTGCATAGATGTCGGTGGTCATAGTAAATAATAAGTCTAATTAAAAAAATGTTTTCTACACAGTAACATTAGTTTCGAGACTACGTACAGTGGTCAAAAAGTCACAGAGACCCATTTGTTAAAAATCTCCAGAATCAACTGTGTCCCACTATTTCAATGTAGAGGACTAGTCAGCACTGGCAAATGTATGGTATGTCATTCATGGTACTCTTGGTTTCCAGAAGCAACACTATTTCAGTTGTCAAAAATATGCATATTTATTGTTAAAGATTTTTGAAAGTCACATATATATCTTCTGGCATTTTTTTTAAGGATATATAGTGTTTCCAACAACCCCATGTACATTTACTAACCCCTGAACCTTTCAGTTTGAGGATATCTTCAAAATTGAATGTTTTCATCCTGTTCTCCCCATCCTTTAATGCAGGTGATGCTGGTCATAAACTTAAAAGGCCCCGACCATTCAGTCCCATTGAGGTTACAGAGGAGGACTATCATCAGATGCTGGTCAGGCATGGAAGGCTTTTGGAAGAGGGGGATGAGGTATGTGGTGTGCAGATATGTATTGTTACTGTTGTTGTCAAAATGGACCAGTTTACAAGGTATGTAGAGATGGGGAATAAATCTAAGATATATTAAGAAAGTCACAATAGAGTATGCAGTTGCATAATCCAGAGTTCATAAAAGCTGAAAAAATCAAGAAACATTATATGGTTGGATAGAAAATGATAAAGTATCAAATTGAAATAGTACTTTAATGCTGGTTATAATTGTTCAAACAATAATAAGAAAGGCATTTTGGTTGTTTAATATTTGACTATGATTTGAACATGTAATATTTACTGGTTATTGGATAGGCACTGATTGATATTTTGGGTTGGGTTGTTTTGGTAATGGCCAGTAAGCTTGCAAATTGGTTTGCCAAAATGATTCTACCTGAGATATCAGACAGTACACATACTGTTTATTATATTACTCCAATGTATAATTTACATAGATTACCAAAAGCAATTATTATGTACATTTGTGCGAGTGACGTACGTAAGGTGAAGTTCTTTGCATTTGAAATATGCACAGTGGAGAGAATGTTGGCATACCTCTATTACTTTGATGTGCTATGGCTGACAGGGAGTTGGAGCATCTGCCCCAGATGCAGGAGGTCGTGGATTCGAATCCTGGCCAAGTCATACCAAAGACTTATAAAAATCGTACTAACAGCTGCCTCGTTAGGCACTCAGCATTAAGAGGTTATTGTTAGGGCTGGTTGGCCTGGTGTCAGGATGATGTGACTGGGTGGGACATCATACTTCATGTCTGTGGCATGATGCCCCATTGCTGGACATCATTTTTAACTGCCACATTGCAAACATCATAGCAGTATGGCTGAAAAATTGTTAAAGCTACATGAAAAATCCAAATCACACACACACACACACTCAAAGGTCAAGGTCACTAACTGAAAGTGGTATAATGGTTTCCACACAATGAGATTAGTTCTACATGACATACCTGGAATGAACTTCGTGGATAGCTAGCACTTGGGGGCAGAAAGTAGACAGTCAAGGGCACTGAAAGAAGAAAAAATTATTTTTGAGCAATAACTTTAGTTGATATATTGGGTTGAGTTGTTTTGGTAATGGCCAATAAACTTGCAAGTTGGCTTTGCCAAAATGATTCTGCCTGAGATATCAGACAGTACACATACTGTTTATTATATTACTCTGATGTAAAATTTACATAAATTACCAAATGTAGGGGATGCACACCAGTTATTATGTACTTTTGAGTGAGTGATGTATGTAAGGTGAAGTTCTTTGCATTTGAAATATGCACAATGGAGAGAATGTTGGCATACCTCTGTGCTAATTTGATGTTCTGTGGCTGACATTTTTTGGATATTGTACTTGTGGAAACTGTACATGATCTAAGCACACAGCTAACTAAAATAACTGCTTCCTTGTGCTGAAAAAAATCAGCCAGAATTAGTCTAAAGTACACTATCTTTAACAGTTATTAAAAAAGGGAAAATGAATTTTGCCAGACTAGACAATACCAGCATCTGAAAGTGCAATGAATGAATTACCAAATATATAAAATGTAAAAAAGTTATTGGCTCCTTTTTTTTACAATTTATCTCTGAAGTCAAGGAAATGAAAATAACCAAGCAGAGCTAGCAGTTGTTTGTGATGTGCGCATCTGAAGTAAGGCCAAGCTGTATAATCTATAACCCACATTACATCCATCAGTCATACACCAAAATAAAGGGAATTAAAGGTTCTTTGAACAGTACCCAAAATATACAAGGTCTTTTTTAAATAGCCAGTATAACCAGTGAGGAAACCCAGGGAAATTATTTTTCTTTAAAATTCTATCCCTATGCAAAATACAAAACTCTAGAGCTCCAACTTAACATAACTCTTGGAGAAAAATGACAAATATTTAAATATTTATTCTCAACTTTATTCATAATATAAATCCTGATACACAAAAGTGTATCAGGTCTGTAATATATTGTCATGATTTAAATTGTTCTATGGCATCATAATACCATGGTGTAAATTGCTCTGTGTTATCATAATGGCATGATGTAAAATGTTCTATGACATAATGTCATGAATTAAATCGTTCTATGACAGTATAATGTCATGACTTAAAATGTTGTTTGACTAATTTCATGATGTAAAATATGCTTTGACATGATAATGTCATGATGTGAAAATTTTCTCTGACATGATGTCATGAAGTAAAATGTTCTGTGACATAATGTCATGATGTAAACTGTTTGATGACATCATTGTAACAGGATTTGACCTGAATGGATGCTTGGATTCAATGACAACACAACACAGTGTGATGAAAGATGGAAGTTTATGAAATGAATTGATAAAAATTTATATATCCTCTATAACATATACAGTGTGATTCTTCACACTCCAAACACACAACTCATTCAATTACTTATCACAAACATTCACAAATGAAAAAAAACAAAAATGTGAGTCATATATTCAAAAATGAAGATTCAAATAATCTCATGTAATGAAAGTGAGATTCAAATAATCTCATGTAATGAAAGTAACACAATTGTATTTGATTGAAACATCATCATCAATTGAAACAAATATGTGATCAATTGAATCAACATAATAATTGTACCAAACACATGACTCGTGACTCAGTCATTTGTACAGCCCCTACAATTCATAACCACATATGACTCAGATATTTGTAAAAACTTGCAAACGAAACATTTTGACCTGGTTTACGTGTCCATTGTCAAACCACACAGTTCTCCTGAATTCTTGGGTTGGCCCACACTTGCATTGTATTAGCCACACACACCCTTCATGGATCCACCATGCGCACAAGTTTACAAATCAGCAGTTCCGTCCTTGTATGGTCTTGATGGTTGCACATGCTTCTATACCCATAGACAGACAGACAGACCAACAGTCTGATATACCTGCACACACACACACACAGCTACACAGCTAAAATAAAACCCAACTAGTCATAATAACAGGTACGGAATTAAAATCTGTAGATACATGCTACTAAATTAAACTCATAATAGCAATTTGTAACAATTCAAAGTTCACGTTTCAAATCCGCATAATGGTAAAGGCAACATTTCACGCTATGACATTAAAACCTGAATATGCTTCACATATAAAATAAAATAAAAACGTAACACTTACCCAAATGGCTGTAGAACAAAAATGGAGAACGTACACTCATTGACAAGATCCAAAAGAACAATGTTTCAATTAGATAAAAACTTTGTCTTAAATCTCCAGGGGAATGAGTATTAGTAAGAGTAAAATACCTGTGCATACCATGCTTTTAGTATCTCTCATCGCAAGCGATCTACGACAGGATACATGCTAGTTCAGTTGCTTAACTAAAAAAATAATTATCCACCCTAGGTAACGTTGTACACATGTACGACGAAAATGATCAAATCGTTCTAAGGCGAAACCAAGTTATTTCTTGCCTCATTCTGTGACAATCATAATGTCATCATGTAAACTTATATGACATAATGTCATGATGTAAACTGTTCTATGACATCCTAATGTCATGATGTAAAACTATTCTATGACATCATAATATCATGATATAAACTGTTCTGTGACATCCTAATGTCATGATGTAAACTGTTCTATGACATCACCATGTCATGATGTAAACTGTTCTAACTGATCTTTGACATCATAATATCATGATGTAAACTGTTCTATGACATCATAATACCATGATGTAAACTATTCTATGACATCACAATGTCATGATGTAAACTGTTCTATGACATCATAATGTCATGATGTAAATTGTTCTATGACATCATAATATCATGATGTAAACTGTTCTATGACATCACAATGTCATGATGTAAATTGTTCTATGACAAGATAATGTCATGATGTAAACTGTTCTATGACATCATAATATCATGATGTAAACTTTTCTATGACATCACAATGTCATGATGTAAATTGTTCTATGACATAATGTCATGATGTAAATTGTTCTATGACATCATAATGTTATGATGTAAACTATTCTATGACATCATTATGTCATGATATAAAATTTTCTTTGATATTATAATGTCATAATGTACAATTTTCTTTGGTATCATGTTGTCAAGATGTAAATGTTTTATGACATCCTAATGATCTGTGTCCTTATTTAGGATGTATACTGCTTCATAGTGAAATATGCCACTTGACAATGATCAGTATAGGATAATATTGCCCAGTTGCCTCAATGTTAAGACTGTGAGACAAAATGAGGATATATAATAATGAGACTTTGTATCACAGAATTTTCATTTGTTGACTCTTGAAATTTCCTTTTCTTCTAAATGAAAAAGCTTGTGCAATGAAGATGATATGTATTTGAGCATCCACTTTTCTGTCCTGAAATTATGTGTAGAAGAATGCAAATTAAATGTGAAATGCAACTTAAAATTTTTATTGTATTATATCCTTCAACCTGTATGTGGAATAAGTCATTACTTATCCATACTATCTTTTTTTCATGTTTAAACTATGATATACATCCATGTTTGATCATGCAGTGATTCATTCAAGAGGTTAAAGAAAGATGTATAAAAATGATAACTGAGTGGGATAACCATGACTCAGTTTCAGTGACAAAAATCTGAAATTAAATCTTGGCTTAAGACATTTGATTGGTCAGATTTAAGTCAGACTTAAAAGTTTCAGCCAGTCAGATGACTTGATTTTAGACTTGTAAGTCTAGATTTGAGTTCAGTTGTTGAAATTTAGTCAAGGTCAAATTCATCTTGATATCAGCAAGAAAATTATTTTTCAGCACCAAGGGTTTGTGTGGGCTTAATTTCCTCAGGATCTTTATATTGTATTGTATATCATAGGAGGATGTATGTGGTAATACACAGTGCTAATCATACTTGTAACTTATGTTACAACTCTAGGTCTTAAAATGTATTGCAGAAAGAAAGTGAAACAAACAACTTAAGTAATATCAACAATCAATTTATTTCTGTACAATATAAAGTGAAAATTCAAGAGACACGTAAAATTTTGTGAGTTAAATTCCATATAATCCTAAATGTTCTATGACCAGTCAAAAAATGTAACATATCCTGATATAACACCATGATGCAATCCATGTATCTTTGAATGAGTTAAAGAAATTTAAAAGTAAAGTATTATTGCACAAGTCAGTGAGCACTTTAGTAATTCCAATGAATATTTTAGGTAAATAATTCCTTTTGAATGATATCTGATGCTAACAACACAACTGTAAACTCTGGTCACAAATGGATTACCAGAGACTGACCTAAAACAGGAATAATAGTAATAGAATGTGAAGCACTCCAATGGAAAAACTTCGTCTGATTGTAGACAAGACTGGCCTTGAACTCAAATACTATGTAAACATTCTGTTTAAAACTTCCAGCCATGGACAAAAGTTAAACACACAGTATAAATTAAATATACATAACATTTCCCATATTTCAGGAGAGACACCCTGAATTAAACACACAGAATATCACTCTTCAGGATATAATGAATCGCTGTGAGGCTGGCAAAAAAGGAATATCAGCATCTAATGAAAGTAAGTGGATACTTCCTTTATTGATATTGTGAAGTGGTGAAAAATCAGTTGTTAGGTGGATTCGGACTTCATAGAAATTGTGCTGGGTGAGTAGAAGTTTCTGTCTATACTCAGAATTTTACATTAAATATGAAGGAAGTCACAGATTTATTTGCGAATTCATGGAAACCTTTTTTTTCCAGCTAGCAGACCATTCAGGAATTTCACCCTGTAGTGAGACAGAAATATTGTTTTTATGTGATCAGTTACAAGTATTAGGGCAGTTGTAGGAGTTATTAAATAGCATTTAATATATAGTAAATCTTTCTTCTTGATTACTGTGAATCATGACATTTTCTTTTTTGTTAGATCTGCAAATGTATTATTTATCTTAAACAATATAATGTAACATAAATGCTACAGATCAGTAATGCATCCAAATTCTTATTACATAATATTTGGAATTAAATACATTTTAGAAACTTTAATGATGCCATAGTCTTGTTATACTGTTTGTTTTACTTTGTATTTGTTTTTGTGTGGATGATGATGACATTTGTAATTTATCTTCTGTCAGTAAACATAATATCATGATTTATATGACAAGTTTAATTAATTAGTGTTTTGCTTAACCTGACAAAATGTACACTGCTGTCAGGCTTTTCTGCACACATGAGGTTTCTGTTGTCTTTATTTGCACAAAGTATGTACCAAATTTGAGCGATTACTGAAATATATATGGTATTCATACTGGACCCATGGAATACTATTAACATATTTTCATTACCCTTGATATGTTGGTCTATTCTGGTATAAGTCCTTCAAAAAGATTTCATATGGATATATTGAATGCATTAACTTTGCCTGTTTCCTACATTGGTTCAGCTGAGGAACTAGGTCAGTTTTATAGCTTGTTTTGGAAAAATCAATGTAACATCATCACTCGACAGATCTTAAGTAGACTTCACCATGAAAAAATAAATTTTAGTAGTTCAACATTGTATAAATCTGGGCAGCTTAAACATGAGCAAATGACAATTAAGACTTCAAAAGAGGAGGAAACAGTTTTCATTTTATTGAATTTTCTGCAAATGGGACAAGTGAAATGATCCAGGATTAAAAGGTAAACGTATTGTCTTAGTCTTATGAAAGGCACTCATTAGATTGGGAACAGTTATGGTTGGCAAGTAGCTGATTCATGTTAACTTTTGCAGCTCATGCCTAGTGATCTGACGTCCAATATCTGAATGTGATAATTTGTGACATTCAGTAGACAAAGCAGTCAAAAAGGGGCTAAAAACTCCAGTAACAAGTGGTTGTATGAGTTTGCAAAACAAATATGAATATTATTTTGATGAGCCTTTTCAATCATTTTTATGGAGAAATGGTTACACCCAGATTACTTTTTGCAGCAATCACTGTTCTTGTTGCACTTTGACTTACAGTTACAGCAAAGGTTTATTGCCTCGATCAGTGACTATTTCAGGTGTGGTGTGAATGTTATCCTCACCTCTTCCACATTCCTTATATGTTGAGGTTTATTTTTGAGCAAATACGTTCTTGTTCCATAAAACAGTTACTGATGTTCAATTCATTGCTTTTGTAAACTTAGTAAATACAGTTGACTCCACTATAACGTGCATCATTATAACACAAATTCAGATTTTGCACTGTTGTTTTACAATGACTTCACAAATTTCTTGAAGTACTACAAAGTTTTAGTGCCAAAAGAAACAAGGTGTTTGTCTTAATAATTTAGCAAGATGTGCTGTACTCTTGAAAATTAAAATCCTATTACTGCTGCTTCTCTAGTTTTACAAACTTTTGAGAGCTCATTAAAAATCCAACAGTTGGTAATCTAAGTATTACTGAACCATCAACAGTAAAGTCATTAACTCTTTTTTTGTGTGTTTACCTTCAGTGCATATTGTTTCTTAATCCAGTTAAACAAGAGCCAAAAGATGTTTATTCAGTCATCTTGCACAACCAAGCACCAAACAATGCTGCCGTCTAAAAAAGTTTCTTATCCAGATTTATAAATCAAGTAATTTACGTACACAGTTGAGGGGAAACAACATACCACATTCCACCATACCACCAGTGCTTACTCAACGATTATACACACATGTTGAAACAAGTTTATCACCCAAATTATCAGGAGCAGTTTTGATCATTGCCACATGCATGTACCCCACCCCTGTCATCTTAATCCTTTGAATTTTCTAGTCAGAAATGCAGAGAGCAGCTTAAATCACTCAAAAATAATGCTATCACTGACTGGAATAGAACCATATAAGTTGTAGGGGTGGAAGGATTTGCTGTCATTAGCAGACATACTATTTCCCATTTTTCTCTGCAGTTGTGCAAAGTCATAGTTATAAACAAATGTTTCAGTGAATACTGGGTTTATTTTATTTCTGTTTTTCCTTTTTCTTTTGACTCAACTGTTTTGAATGACTC
This sequence comes from Megalonaias nervosa, assembly GCA_016617855.1. Lineage (NCBI taxonomy): Eukaryota > Metazoa > Mollusca > Bivalvia > Unionida > Unionidae > Megalonaias > Megalonaias nervosa. The sequence goes on along the minus strand of JAECUM010008390.1, from coordinate 35,451 downwards.
AACTGTATTTATGGAGATCACTCTTTACCCATGAAATTGAATTGTTTACTCCTTAAGAGGATCCAGGCAGTTATACACACCAGTTAAATTGTTCATCTTAAGTAAATTGTGAGGTCAGTATCCTTGACCTTCTGTATGAATTTCAGTTGAAGTATTTCAAACATAAATTCAAATTGCTTTTTAGAACTCTCAATGTCTGATATATGCATTTATATTATTAGTCAGAAATCAGACTCTCTGGACATGTCCTCACAAATATGAATGTTTGGAAAAATACAGTGTTTCTTATGTCAGTGTGAGTGTATTAGCAAGAAATCAAGTGTTTTGATTTAAATTGAATCTTGGAGAAGAATTCTAGAAAATATGTTTCTTTGTTTCAATTTTTGGTGGAATTGGTATTATAAATACAGTGAGATTGGCTGGTAACTATTTACAATTTTGTTGTCAGTTTTCTTATACATGTACTAATGAATGTTTATCTACCAGAAGAATAAATATTAAATATGTAGTAACGAAGTATTTATTGTTTAATATGCAACAAATTGGTAACTATGTCACTGAAGTCCAAAGTCACCCTTCCCCCATCTTGTAAAGCAAAGTGGATACACATACAGTATTTTCTTCATTTGACTGACTTGGTTGGATATTGTGTGATACAGTATATTTGACTGACTTGGTTGGATATTGTGTGATACAGTATATTTGACTTGGTTGGATATTGTGTGGTACAGTATATTTGACTGACTTGGTGGATATTGTGTGATACAGTATATTTGACTGACTTGGTTGGATGTTGTGTGATACAGTATATTTGACTGACTTGGTTGGATGTTGTGTGATACAGTATATTTGACTGACTTGGTTGGATATTGTGTGATACAGTATATAGCACAATGTCATTTTGTTGAATCTGTATGTTTTAATTCATATTGTTGTACTTAATGTTAACATTTATTTGGAAGGGTTTATCTTCCTAAATTTGTGTGCAATTTGTACATTTATTAAACTTTACCTTTTGTTGGCATCACATAGCCACTTTTGTGATAAGGTGCCATAAAACACTGCTACATATATGCACACACTTTGTGGGCCTCATCCATTGTGTTATAACTTGGTTTTGCTTTATCTCTCTTTTTGGTCTTTGCACTGTTAAGTTTGGAAATTTGTTTACAAATGTGTTGTACCAATCCTTATGTGGTTTAATTGTGGTGCCAGAGACTAAGTTATGTTTGCTGCCATGCCAATAACTTGCCATCTGCAGCACCCATAAACATATTGGGTCATTTTCTTAGAGTGTTTCAACAATCCTGACTCATTGGCTGTAGAAAATTTGGTTGGATGACCTTCTTTCTGCTTGAACAATAGCACCTGTTTTCTGTATAAGATGAAAAGCATTTATCAGCATATTCCCAATATCTGGATTACTCTTATAAAAACATAAGATAATGAATATTGTGTGATATTAGACTTTGATTTTGTGTGTGTGTGTGTGTGTGTGTGTGTGTGTGTGTGTGTGTGTGTGTGTGTGTGTGGTGGGGGTAAAATTATTAAGTTGAAGAGAAACTTAAGACACAAAAAGAAAAGGAGTCCCGAGTGGCCGAGTGGTCTAAAGCGCTCACTGTTACGGATCACTGCCATCTCACCTCTGTCTGCGTGGGTTCGAGTTTAGGGCTCAGCAAATGTGGGTATGTGAGAAAGCTTGCCAGTAGCTTCTCATGGGTCGGTGGTTCTTTCCGGGTTTTTTCCGGGTTCTTCCTCCACCATTTATACTGGCCACCATGTATAGTCTATCTCGTGCTGAAAAATGGCATTAAACCCTATAACAAAAGAACCCCAAAAAAGCCCCACAAAAATGAAAAGGATGCAGTGTGATTGTTTAAAACTTCTAGGTTATTGTAAATAATCAAAGATACAAGTTTTAAAACAGATTATGGACCTGGGAATTTTTTTAGACTCTCACATGACTTAAGTGTGCAATACAGCATGGTGACAATCTGGCAAATTGATAAGTTGGTAAGCAGATGATAAAGTTGATCTGAGACATTAGATAATGGGATTATGATGCAAAATTATTCTAAGGTATTGAAGGTCTTTAAAACATTCTGAATTTTAGTGCACTGTACAGCCAAGTTCTTTATTAGTGAGCAGTATATCAGTGCATTCTGTCAGTGACCTCCCCATGTATCTTTGCACACTTTCTCAGTTTGATTATGCAGTTAATAAATGCCATTTTGTGTTCACTTTTAAGTCTGTTCTTCTTTCAGTGGAAAACTGCTCAAAAACCTTCCTGTGTGCTTTCAGATCATATGCCCCTCAGTGAATCTTTTTCACAGTATTCAGCCAAAAATTAGGTCCATTTGGAGGCTGTTTGTATGCTTTGATCTTTTAGTAAGTCTGTCAGTGGATTCATGTGCTGGAGGATCATCTTGGAGTAGATTGATACCTCAGGTACCAGTGCATGGATGGATAGTTTGGTACTGTTCCACAATATTTGGCAACATTTTAGAAGGATAAAAATGCCGAGTGGCATATGCAGAGTCAAGCTTATGTACCTGGATGACTAGGCCTATTGCATAGAAAAATAATGCTTTCAAAACTCTCCTGACAGTCTGACCGCATCAAGTGATTTGTGATCTCTCCTCATTTTCTCTGATTCGGACTTGTATTATTTTCTCATGAATCAGGTTTTGAAAAGTAAATAAATGTTTTATCACCTTGGACAATGTCATTTAAACATATCTAGTTACTCTGTTCTTATGTTGCTAGTAGCTGTTTGGTGATTTCAGTGTGAGTTTGTTTATGATCAGCCATGAACATATGCCGGATTCATGTTGCACAAACTGTTCTGAATTTGAATGATTCTTCATTACATTAAAAACATCTGATGAATTAATGCCTGTGATAATAGAAATATCTTGCACTGTGTATTGATCATTTTCATCAATTGTTCCCTTCACAGCAGCCACTTCATGCTCACCTGTCACAGACATTGGTCTTCCAGAACGTGAGTCATCTTCCATGAATTCACGACAATCTTTATTACAATGAAACCATGTCAGAATTAATGGATATAACAGAGAATTATCTCTGTAAAATTTATCCATGTCAGCCTTGATATCAGTGGGAGAGTACAGAGATTATATTATATGCTCTTTGCTCAGTAACAGATTTATTTTCAACAACATTTTCAGTTTACAATCATTTACCTGTGTTATGTCACCTGCATATACCAGATGTGTCCATTGTGCTGGATGTGGAGCAGCAGATTAAAGAACAATATTTTGTATATCATTTGGTGTTAAATTTATTGAAAGGTTCAAAGAAACAGAAAAAATATTCTGAACATTTCAAATACCGCTCATAAATACTTTTGTATAATGTATCTCTCTGTATTACTTCAGTAGGTAAATACTAAATAGGTTGTAATCAGTGGGAGTGTACATTTATAATATGGTTTTTGGGTCACAAATTCAGGAAAGTTAATAGATGAATCTTTACTGTTGATATTTGGAAGGCAAATATTCAGATGCATTCAGAATAGAAATGGGGAGTATTTGTTAAAACTTTTATGAATCATACAAACTTAAATTCAGGGCTGATCTTTCTTGATACAAATCAGATTTCAACTAAAGAAAATATGTGCTTATGTTTATGGAAATAATGTAACATTGCTCAAAATAGTATGTGCAGATAAAGTTGACAGCTGTAATGTATTAAATAACTAATGTATATGCAGAAACAAATGGGACTCCACCAGGACATACTATCAAAAAGAAACTAAAGAACAAGGAGCGACTGGAAAAGAAGTTTAAGAAGAGTAAGGCCCTAAAGAACTTCTCTCCCACTCCACACACCCTCAACATAAAGTCTGAAGAACATGAGGAGATTGATGTGGAACATGAGGAGGATCTCAGTTTTAAAGACGTGGATTCTTACAAGGATTTCTCCTTTCAAGAGTATGTCTTGAAATATATATATATATATATATATATATATATATATATATATATATATATATATATATATATATATATATATATTACGACAGCTTATCCAATAGCAATTCTTACTGTCCAGATTTTAGCATTTAAGTGTTCATTGAGAGAACCTTGAAGAAACTCTGATGTTCCACACTTAACTTTGCATTTCCTGGAATGGGGATTGAACCTGGGACCACAGGGATGAAAGCAGGCTGGATACCACTGCACTATTCAGCCCTATGTATTTATGATGGCACAGGTATTGGTGTGATTGGTCCTTAAGATGGAAGTAACTGGAAAAAAATGCATATATAACTGACTTATTTTTGCTAGGTTTGTGATAAAATTTCACAAATAGCCATCAGATTGTTTCCTTGAAAAAATTCTAAACTCTGGTAATTCTCTGTTTTATAATGTTCCCTATCAGATCTTGGTGTAATTTAACTAGAATCTGTGTAGTACTCCATTTCCTTTTATTTTTTCTTAATCTCTGATTTTCTTTCGGCTCTAAACTTTTTCATTGCTAAATTATACATTTATGCAACTAAGTTCTTGTGTCATTAATATTTATTGAAATTATGTTACACTAAAGTCAGAACTGGCTGAAGTCTACAGAAAGCAAAACAAACCACAGTTTTGGGTTTTTAAATAATAGTCATTATTGCATTTGATTATTTTTGCAACTGTGTATACCCATGTATCCTTGTATTTGTTGGAGTAGGGACCAAATCTGACCTGACAGATAAAAAGCAAGCCTATTATGGCTGTATAATTCAGACCTCAAGAGTTTGTCTTTCATAGTTTTCAGAAAGGAACAATTTCTCAGTCCATAAACAGTATACCTAGATCCATTCAGCTTCTCTCAAATTTTTTTTTCCTGCAATTGAAGCAATTTTTGCAAGATTTTCTTTTGTGGTGAGCTACCTTTTTCAAGTGAATGCTTTTGTTCTGTTTGCTAGAAACTTACAGTATGTCTCAAAGACTGATATCCATTTCTCTTGTCAGACCTTATGCTGCAGTGAAGTCAGAGTTTGGAAGATATGCTACTTTCTTCTCACTGCTTCGTGATTTTATCACAGAGTTCCCAGAGGCTCGGGTTACATCAGCCAAAGTAAGTAGCTATCAAGTCATTTCATCTATTTCTTGCATATTTAGGAGACTGAATTGGCAGGGAAATAAAGAAGTGATAAGATTGTATTTGTTAATATTTTTGTACATAATTGCCCTCCAGATATGCATATGTACCATATCAAATGTAATAACTGTACAGTGTGGTTCAAATATACTTATTATGGATATATAAAGCACATGTAAGATAAATATTTTTGAGACTTATTGAAGTCAAAAAGTTAAGTGGTAACAAGCATGCATGATAGTAAGTCCCAGTCCATGAAGCATGCTGGAAGTGAGACACGTGTGGTTAGTAATGGGCTTTTTTATGTGAGTTGTGAAACAAAGTGGGATATTTACTTAATTAAGGAATGTATAGTTATTCCATTGAATATGGTATAATATTTCATTATGGCATGCATAAGTATTCCATTGAATATGTTATAAAACAGGCAACCATCCATAAACAATGTAGTCCCACATTTGTCAGGACATCAAGCTTCGGCAGACCAGCAGTCTAAATTCTTTATTCTGTGTATGATTTTAAAGAGGTAGGAATGCCAATGCATGATGGGATTGCAAATGGCACATGTGGATGTAAATAGGTATATTGGTGTTGGTGGGGTTTTTTTTGTCTTTGTTGGTTTTAAAAGAACTTGTAACACATTGCTGGCTATATGCTATATCATGCCTAGGAAATGAGAGTGAAGTGCCTTTGCTAAGGACACACCTAGGCAGCTTGATATTGATGATAGTGCACATGTTTGACATGTCTGATGTGGCAAAGACTGATTTTTACATTCTGGGATTCAATGTTTTCTCTCGTATAATGTTAATTTTTTTGGCCAAATTCCTAATGAATGTATAATCCAAAGGCTTTGTTATAATGTTCCTTTGTTACAGCATTTAATTGGTTATAGCGTTTGATTTGTGTGATCTGCCTGGGACAATTTGCTCAAATATGACATTGTTATCACCTGACATGCCTAAGAGGCCAGATGAACTATGGTGGTCAATAAAATAACAAATGCTAAATAACAAAGGCACATGGTAACAAAAGTGTAATAATCACACATCATTCATGATCAGTAAATAACAAAGACCTAACAAAGGTGCCAAGTTTCAAAGGCATGATAGAATAACTTGGTACTTTAGAATCATGGGTTGCTGGTTATGTGCAAGTAAAGCATGAAAAGAAATGTTACTGTTTCATACTATTTTGACTAAATAATTTAGGAATGTCCTTAAACCATCATTCTATACCTGTATGTGGACTCCCTGAATACAACTCTTGTGTTTAGTTTAAATTCTGACTATTGTGAACATGTTGCAAATTCACTGGTCAGAAAAAGAAATCAATGTCTCTGCAGGCAAAAAGCTACAAATAATATGAAGAATAGAAGCAGTGCATTCATGAAAGGATATGTCTGATTTGCTTGAGTTGCCATGTCCAATGATTGGAACTCTTCGGTTTAGTTGTGAAATAATTATGAGTGTAACTGTTCGGTTAAGAAATGGGTCTGGCAACCAGGATAATGATTTGTTGGATTATGTTAATTCTGATAGTGACACTGTCACATCTGTGATATCATCAGTTGAGGATATTGTTGTGAAATAGTTATGGCCAGGAAGCAACTGACATTTCTATTGCTGGCAGTGACAAGAATGACAGTAGTTTAGCACCAGCCATCATATGTGTTGTGATTGAGGTTCTAGTTAGCACAGCAGACATTAGACTGTACCTACAACCTCAGTGAGACTCAACTAATATTCTTTACAAGTGTGTAATTTAAAAACATATACGGAGAAAATCTCAGATTGACAGCTTCTTTCCATCCAGATAAATAAAGGATTATTTTACTAGTTGTTAAGCAATTGAACAAAGACAATTTCACATATAAGTGATTCATATAATTTACCTGCTAGTACATGTACATATTCATCAGATGGTTAAACTTTCTGGTTTATCATTTTTTTCTTCATGATAACATGTATTTATATGATTGTATGTTGTTAGAAAAAAATTACATATGAGTTCTGACAGTAATCATACCAGTATAAATTGTTACTACACACATGCCCAACATCATTGACATGGAAAATTATTTAACATTCTGAGAAATAAATAATGTATTTGCAATTAACATTTCATGGTTATAACAACTTAAAAATTCCAGCCTCCCATGAAATGTTATGAGCAATCTTTATTAAAGTTATATATATTAGCTAACTTTAATTAAATTTTGATGTGGGATCCTGGATGCAGCCCAGGGGTGGGGTAAACATTAAAATTAAAATTGGATATTTTTGTAATGGCTTACCATACTCCATTTTTATGACTCCATGTTGGGTCTTTTAATGCAGCTGGAGGAAAAAGTCCGAGAATGGCAGGAGTCAGCATCCAGCACTCTCAACCTATGGGTCTCTGATCAGCCCAACTGGATGGATGCTGTTGTGTCCGCCCTCAAATTCCTTGGAGGAGACACCATAGGTTAGTATTACAGTTATGTTAAATTGTTTCCACACAGCATTTTGAATAGTGCTTCTCAATATTTAATTATGATTTTCAGCATTCAGACTTTAGATACATCTATTCAGCTATTGAAGAAATCTAGAAGTAGGTACAGTGGACTTGGAATCAGAAGGTTATGAGTCTTGTTATCACTACTTTTCTGAACAGATAGTCATAATGATATGGGATATTTAGAGGTCCTGAATGAAAATTATGCTGATATGACAGTCATCTGGCCATCATGGTTGTCATCTTGAAAATCTTGTTATAACTACTCCTCCTGAATGGAGAGTCATTTCAACAGGGGTTTTTTACTAAAAGACTTCTTTTGACTCTTGGATAGTTCAAAATTAATAATGGTGCTGATCTGATATCTAGCAGGGCTACTGTGGTGGCCATTTTGAAAATCTTGTCATGGTTACTTCACCTGAATAGCTGGAGGGGCCTATGGTGGCCAAGTGGTTTAAGGTGCTCTCCTTTTCAGATATTTGACATCTTACCTCTGTCAGCATGGGTTGAAGTCTCACACTCGACCAGTGTGGGTATGTGATTAAGCTTGCCAGTAACTTCCTATGGGTCATTGGTTCTTCCTGGGGTTTTCTCTGGTTGTTCCTTGGCCAGATATACTGGCTGCCATGTATAGAATATCATGTGCTGAAAAATGGTGTTAAACCCATAACAACGAACCAGACTGAACAGCTGGTAATATATTGACATGGTGTTGTTCACTCCAAGATTTTGTTTTGTTTTTAAGGGTTTTAAATAATGCCAATCTGACATGAATTGCAGCTGTCTTGAAAAACTTATAACTTATTCTTGCTGAACAAATGTTCATAATGCCTTTTTATTTGCAGATGGTATTAAATGAAAATTTTAGTTATTTGACATCCAACATGGTCATAATGGTGGCCATCTTGAAAATTTTATTCCTATTTCTTTTGGACAGATAGTCATATCAGTGTGCAATTTTCACTAAAAGACTTTTTATGATATGTAGATGGACTTGAATGAAAAGTGTGCAGATATGGCCTTGTAATATGTCCACTACATCATTTATCATATAAGTCTTTTTGTGACTACCCTTCATGAACAAGAGGTTATATTAACATGGGGGTTAGACCTTTTCTAAAATGAGGTTGATCTAACCTTCAAACTAGAAGGTTATATTGACATGGGGGTGGGGGTGGGTTAGACATTTTCTAAAATGAGGCTGAATTAACCCTCCAAACTAAAAAATCATCTTATTACTACTTCTTATGAATGGATGGTTGTATTGATATGTACCGTTCACTCTAACATTACAACAGTATATAGCAAGTCCTGAATGTAATCTCCAGCATGGCAACAAGTGACCATCTAAAAAATCGTAACACTGCTGCGCTTGAAAGACTGATGGCATTGACATGGGGTTTTCACTTAAACACCTCTTGCAGTATATAATTGGTCCTTCATGAAAATGGTACAGATATGACAGCAAACATGTCCACTCTATTGTGAACAAGTTAAAAAGCCAAACCTGCTTGACCTTTGCATCAAGTGAAAGGTTACTGCTTGCATTTTTGCTTCACTGAGCTTATGAGCACAGTGACTTGTACTGTAAATGTATTTTGAACAGACTTTGTATTTTGTTGTGGTTCAGTAAACAAGTTGAGAGTCAAGACTTTGACATCGATTTCATGTTCAAGGTTTTGACTCGGATTATCAGTGCTGGCTTGTGAGCATCAGATCATAAACAGGTATGAAATACTTGTTTATTGCACTTATCTTTTTGAACATGTTAACTGAAATATACAAGAAAATATTTTTGTTTCCAGATTTAGTAAGTTCATGTTTTTTCAAGAATATCCGGGATTGTTTCAGCACTTAGAAATGGCAGAGAAACCAAAATATTGGAAAGACAGACTTATGGAATCAGGAAATTTCTTTTTGGCCAGTAGAACATCAGTCTTTTTTTTAAACTTGGAGATGCGTGATAAAATGTTATAATTTTCAACATTAAAACTTAGAATGTAGGACATGAGAACTTGGACTGAATATTCAAACATGTAGCGAAAATTTATAAAATTTGAAAGGTCATTTTCACACATATATTGTATTCCAATGTAATTGAATTTAATTCACTACTGGATTGAAAACTTGGACATTAAACTTGAAAAATTATTTTCCAGAAACGTAGATGCCATAGTGGTATAATGATGCCCCCTCTTGGATTGTTCAGAGGATAATTTGCATTTGCAGCAGCTTCCAAATAATATGATCAAAATATTTATTAATTCAAATAATTGTCTTATATCTTGAGATCGAGAGTGTTTAATGGGGGTTTTCTTTTTAAAAATTCAGGCATTTGTTTTCAGCAGGGGATCATTGGAGTTGAGAAAAACAGTTGTGACAATACATCTCCATAAATCCTCAAATACATTACTTCTGTGCCTTTAATTATAATTCTGTTTTCATAAGGCATGAGTATAGAGAATTTCATCCCATATCTGGACTACAAGGAGAGAGCACAGCAGTGGCGTTGGATTGGGGTAGGCCGGGATTCAGATGAACAGCTCTCACAACTCTACAAACACTGGCTTCAGTTTCGAACAGAGGTTTCTGATTATTCTCTGGATGGAAGAGAAGGATCCCCTCCACCTGCACGATCGTAAGTTAGCTTACAGTTGAAAGTTAGTATTTAGTTGAGCTGCATAAAATCCAGTTGTTGTCTTGACTAAAGTAGAAGATAGTGATACTGGTATTACACATGAGATGCTGATGGAATCTCTTGTCAGCATCCATGTCAGCAGGGTTGCCAATCTTGGGGATTTTATCCTAAAGTTTTAAGCTGTATCAAAATTGTTCAAAGACTTTAAAGAGACATTATATTGCAGTATGCAGGTAAGACATTATGTAATTTGAAGGAACTATATTTCTCCTTTGAATACATTTGCTGATCACATTAACATTAGGGCTATAAGCCTGCTACCTCCTGAATCCAGCCCTACTAAAAGACAAATATTCGATTTTTTCTGTCAGTGATATATAGACGGGGGAAGTGCCTCTTGCCCATCACCTCCCCCTTTTCACCTTTATAATTGTGCACAACAGAATATGAATAAACCTCTCATTAAATCCAAGTCTTTGTGCATGAAATTCAAGTCATCCATTCAAAATCTGTTAGAGCCACCTCAGTGAATTCATTCATCTGCCAAGGTTCAAGATGGAGATGGCAAGGTCTGTCTGACTCTCCATCAGAAAGGACAAGTATGCCATCAGTCTTTACCTCAAAGATGCCTGCTCTCATGTCCCTATTCACCCAGCGTCACAAAAGTTTCTTCGATTTGTTTACTATGACAAAGAGTATCAATTTCAAGTCCTTCCCCACTTTCTAAATATCAGCTCCTTGGTCATCACCAGAGTTATGGATTGCATTGTCACCCTGTTCAGGTCAGCATCCTCTACGGCAACAGTGGTGTATATGGATGGTGTCTTCCAAATGCATGGTAAATGCTATGTTCCTCAAGTGCAGAAATGATCTTCTATCCCAACACTGTTTTCTAGAGAACTGGGACAAAAATCGGACCACTCATTCCAGTGTGTTGTCTGCCTGGATATGGTGTTTATAACCAATCTCATTCTTGTACATCTCCCTCATGTCTGTCCTGTGGATTGTTGAATTCATTTCTGTTTCAAACAGGACATGAATTTCATTGCGAGAGTTCTTGCAACTCCACAAGTTACTAACTGTGATCCTGCTAGGATGCCTTTATATGTGCCTATTACAAATGACTTTGCTTGCTCTACGGTGCCTCTTTTCCAGTCCACTGAACCAAAAGGTCAATATCACAAATGAGGTACAACCATTCCTGTGTCAGTGGTACAGCCAGGGTTGGCTTATGATATGGAAATGATTCTGTGTATAGATACCCATACATATAGTTGGGTGGCCCACTTGTTGCCAGGTTTCAGTATGGCCAATGGCAAATGGGGACCTGGGGAATGGCCTATTCACATCAGCCTTCTAGAAATGAGAGCTATTGTAAGCAGCTTTCAGATCTGGAAGGACTGATTTAGCAGTAAGTCAGTCCTGATTATGTCAGGCAACTCCATTGTGGTGACTTAACTCCTCAAACAGTGGGGGCACCAAATTTCCTGACTTGTGGATGCTGTTTTGGTGGTTTCTGCATTGGTTTTACCAACTTCAGACATGCAAATCAGACACATTCCCAGTAGAATCAATGTTCGGGCTGATGTTCTGTCCAGACAGAGGCAGGTTATTCATACAGAATAGTCCCTTCATCCATTAGTTTTTCATTGGATTTGGGGGCATCTGATGATTGCCCTGTTTGCAACAAGGTGGAACTACAAACTGCCTTCCTTTGTCTAACTGGTCCCAGACCCAGAAGCTTGGCTGTAAATTGGAGGTTTGGAGGGGTTATGGGGTTTTTGCTTAGCCCCAAACAGTCATAGTACTAAAATTAATACAGGGTTAGAATTATAAGATAGTTCTGATAGCCCTATCAGACGGGATAAGTACTGGGTCAATGATCATGAGCTAGAGATAGACCTTCCCAGAAATATTATGGCCAAACCTAATCTCAAACAACCAAGGTTTCAGGTGTTTCACCCCCGCCCACACCGTCTTCTCCTTTATGCTTGGCTCTTAACAGGACATCCTTCCAAGAGAAAGAATTTAAACCTGCTATTATAGAGAGAATCTTGAGGGCAAGAAGGAAATCCACGCTGAAGGCTTGTGAGGAAAAATGATGTGTTTAGAGTGATTACCATTGTCTCTTTGAGTGCTGACTTTTTTTCTGGCTGAATAAAGAGAAAATGTTGGTACCATTTACCATCAAAAGCTACTGCTACATGATATCTAGCATATTCAGGCATGATGGCAGAGGAGATATGTCATGATCTATCAGACCTACTGGATAATTTTGATTTAAATAGACCAAAACCTCTCACTGTTTTTAAATGGATGGCTCATAACATAATTCAACTCAGATAAATTTGAGCTGATCTCCTAGACCTCGCTGAAGCTATTATCATACAAAACCTGTTTTCTGATAGCTTTAGCTTGCAAAGTGAGTAAGTTACCTTCCCTATCTTCAGTTCAGATTGGATGATTCGGTGATCCTCATGACACAACCAGGTTTTGTGGCCAAGAACTGGTTACCATCGTAGGGCAGTCAGAGAGCTGTTATATGATCCCTCTCATCTATAGGTAAGTCATTAGCAGCAGCCATGCAAGATCCTGTCCATGCTGTCAAGGAATACTTGAAATGTACAGAAAGAAGTCATGGCAACTGCAAATGACTCTTCCTCCCGATGAAGACAGGAAAGCAGGATATCACCTCTCAAGCCCTGTCTTCATGGCTTAAGTTTGTTATATGCTTGGCATGCTCTAACATCTCAAAAAGATCAAAGTTGCTTGATGAGGATTTCAGCTAATATGAAATTAGAGCGATCTCTGCAAACCTCATGTTCAAATGCAACATTTCGAACTGAAACCTAGAAGCTGCATGCTCACATTCAGAGTCAGCCTTCTTGAGTTTTTATCACAGGTATATCTTCTCAAAGACAGAATCTGAATCTGGTTTGTCTTGGGACTGTGGCCAAGATGACCACCAGACCTAATTAAATCTACACAGCCTCTTAGCTTTGCCAGATTCGCCACTAAATTTGACTGTTGTAAGAATTTAGTAATCATCTTTTTAACCAGATAGAGTGGTCATGAATCACTTGACCATAGGCTGTGTTGCTTTAAGCAGCAGAACAGGTTATCATTCACATTAGAAATCCAATCATTCTGACGAAAAAACATACCTGAGGTATAGATTGGATGCTCTGCACCAATTATGTATTCTCATAGGGAATGTATTCAAAGGAGAAAGCAAATTTTATAGTAAATTATGTTTCTGCAAGAATACTTACCTGATCACATCACATGAAAACCTGCCCAACCATCCCACTATGTGAGCATCCTCATTGGTAGTTTGCTGAGCTTATAAACTGGTAACATCATACCTGCCATATTCCCAGACAGTGTTGGGGGGGGGGGGTTGACTCAAAAAGTATTTTGTGGTCCAGGGAGGGTGGGTGCATCAGTGCACATAACCCAAAAAAGTGCAACATTATCCCGTTGAGAATAAACCAACTTTTCATGTAAGCCTATAGACAGTGATTGGATATTCAAACTTGAATAAAAGAAAATAATTTGTCTGTCTTCTTCAAAGCATTTAATATGCTTACAAACAAAAAAATATTTGGCAGACTATGATCACCATATACATATGTGCCAACACATGATCGCAACCACACTGACATTCAGTAAAAACATATGTGCTTTCAAATCCATTGGATGGCAGAATATAGGCTTAATGAGATACAGTCTTTTTTATCTCAGTAATTAATACGGAGTTTGAGGGTAATGCAAGTGTGATTAGTATTCATAACTACACTAACTAGGGACTGGATGGTACTGGTGTTCAAACTCTTTTGCTGGATTCTCTGAGTGAATCCAGGTCAGAACTGATTTGTTCTGGACAACCATAATGTTAGTATTGCCAAAACTATCAAATGCAGTCTAATCACGAGTTATGTGTGTCTTTATAGAAAAATGAATATACGTCACATTTGGGACTGACCATTTCATCTGGAAAAAGGAGGGGGGCTATACTGTTTTCAGTTTTAATTGGGGGTTTTACAGGTAATTCAGCAGTAATAAATGCCCCTGTCCAGTACAGTTGGTAATGCTTTTTCAACACAAACTGTGCAAACATGAAAGTGTGATTATTATTGTCTATCAGTCAATCTGTTTCATGGCTAAAATCATCTTGAAAAGCATAGATCAGTTAATAGTTAATATTTGAATGTGATTAAAAAAAAAAATAATAAAAGAGAACTGTAATAAAAGATAACTAATGTGAAGGTTCAATTCATCATGTCAAATATGTTACAGGTGGTGCTTCTTTTTCTACAGACAGCATATACACAGGAATGATGAATTTTAATATGTTGCTTGTGGTATGTTTAAAGAATTAAATGCCCCCCACCCCTTTGCTGGTGCGCTTCACAAAATAAAACTCCATCAACCAGGAGTTCTTAAATTTATTTTTGGTGGGCTTGCTTTGGTAATAACTAATTGCTTCCTGAATCACCTTAAAAAATGAATCACACTTGAACACTATTACAAAAACTGAAATATTCATACTTTGTGTTTTATATATGGAGTTAAATCTGACTTCAAAGAAATGTTGCCACTGTTCACAAACTTGTTGATAATCCTTAATACAGATGGCTTAAACATTCTCTTTCAGGGCAATGATAGGTAATAACTTCTGTTGTCCTTCTGACCTACACACATCTAGCAGCTCTTTGATTTACCTATATTGGGTTGTTCCACATAATGATTTTTACCTATGCAAATTAGCACAATAGGCTCACCCACTGCAGTCTTCGCTGCACCCTAGCTTTTGTCAGCCAGTTAAGTAATATGTGAAATCGTGGTTTATACCTGACCTCTTTGCCTTTTAATTGCTGCTATATAAACTGCCCCAAGGATAGTTTTACCTCAGCTCCAGTCAGGACTGTTTACCCTTTTTATATGCTACATATAACTGGTATATACTGAAGTGGTGTTCTTTTTTTCCTGTTTTTCAAAGATTACTGAAAATCACGTTGTTAGAAACATGACTATGTCGAGGAGTTTGGGAGTAAAATATCGTGTTATTAACATAACATGCTGTGTTATGGCAGGTATGCAATACCTAATGGTGTTATGGGAAGTTAATGAAAAAGAGGGAAATGTGCTTTTTATGATACATACAGAAAAGACAAATTTTCATCATTTAGTTGGGCTGGATTTAGGAGGCAGTAGGCCTATATCCTGAATGTTAATGTGAATAGGTAAGTATTCAAAGAACAACATAATTTACTATAAAATTTACTTTTCATGAAATTTTTTTTAAGTAAGGTTGACCTATGGAATTCCACATCCACTAACATTTTAGCCAAGAAAGACCAGGCTTCCTTCAAACAGTTACCACTGTCTAGTCAGGTTGCTGACATCATGCAGTTTTGAATGGTAACTTCAAGACCCCATTGTCGATATACCTTACCTCTTCCAGTGACTTCTACAAAACACACTGTGGTATTCCACACAGAAGTCGCAACCATTGATAGAGACATTGCAAGCATGGAATGCCGAAGCCTTATCAAGACATGCAACAACTGGTTCATAGCATAGTAGCTTTTGGTTCCATGGCTTCCCTGAGCAAGAGAGACAAACACACTGCAGGGAAAGGACTGAGTTTGAGTTAGTTTTTATCCCTGCCTCCTCCTTAAAGCTGAAAATAATGTCATGATTTTGCTGCTCATTTCTAGATTTTTACAGGGAAGAAGACTTCAGCATTTCACTATAGACTTACCTCCAGAAAACGTTGGTAGTAACTGTTTGAAAAAAAAACATCGTGGGATTCTGCTAGGAATATACATGGTCTCCACAACTTGGGTTAGAATCCCTGAGGTTGAACCTCAGCACCATTTGGATGGACCCTGTATGGTCTGCTTAGACCTCCAGGATGTGTGATTCATATTCCCATTTGCAAATCTTCTTAGAAATTCGTGAGGCTCACATTCCAGTTTAGGTCTCTCCCTTCCTGTATGTATCTCAGTCCCTGGGTTGTTTTACCAAGTCATGGATCTGTCGTGTCACACTCCAGGACCACCTCTGTTCTTGTGACATTGAGCTATCTGGACAGCTTGCTTCAAAACAACAAGTTCAGTTTCTTTTTGCCCAAAGACACCAAATCCCTTTCTTCTTATTTGTTTTGCCTAGGATTCTTTTTCAACAAGGACTAGGACAGATCTGATTTTATCACATCTCATCTTTTCACTCACAATCTTTCCCAATGGTTTTGCCTTTTAGAGCATTGTGCATTGATGATCATGCGAGAAATCTGAGATAAACGACCCCCAGAATCTGGCAGCTGAGATTCTCAGGAAAATCCCGACTTCTCCTTGTTTGTAAAAACAGCTGCATATGCAGATTTTCTACCCAACCCAGAAATGCAAAACCTGCATGCCTGGCTCATATCAAACAAGTCTTCAGAAAGAAACAAGTGCTGGACAGGATTTGCTGAGATGAAAAGATCCACCACTTCTTCTAGTGGTATGAGCACAGAAATTTTACTCCTTTAAAAACCCTCAGTACTTCAAGTAGCTAACTTCCTCCTTTAGCTTGTAAGTGAGAAGAATTTAGCTGTGATCATAATCAAGACTGCTGTTCCATGATTTCTGACACATTTTGGAATAGAGGATTTAAGTCAGATGATGTTTCTCTGACCTTATAGCCAATATGGATGTCTCAACCAATGGCCTTGGGCCAGTTGTCCAAATCTGACATGGATTTAGATGAGGTTGAACAAGCCTCTGTTCAAACCACTATCTAAAGCCTCATTGATTTTCCTCCTCTATAACACATGTTTCCTTTGTCATTCTTGCCTTAACAAGCAAAATCATTGAGATTCATGGCATATTGATCAACATAAACGATAGTTCAGTTTCTTTCAAGATGGCTTTAGTATATTTCAAAGAACAGGTTCCTGTTATGGAAATCAGACTTTCATTTTGGAACCATCATCTTCATTAGACTTTTCTTCCTAAGGGCATCTTCAGATCCTCCTCAGGGCATCTAAGTTGTACTTGATATGTGCTGAGCTAGTCAAAAGAATTAGTGTTCACTTGCTCTTGTCACACAAAAAGAAGATATTTTCACTCAGGGTCGTGATCCTGGATTCATTGGATTGATTAGTCTACAAGGAATTAACTCGAGACCATGCAGATTTCTTATGCATATCTGTTCATCATGTTAGGGACAATACCATCATAGCTTTTAAATGAAACTGTTCCCCAACCAACACTATCCAGGCTGTGAGATGGAGGTCTGATGTGACATTTGCTGACTTCTGAGAGACCTTTTATTCTAAAGGGATCAGTTGGACCTGGTGAGACCTATATCAGCCATGCAACAGGCTACCTTTACAGGTCATAGCAGCACAGGTTACTGTTCTTATGTTGGATTTGCTTGAATTGTCCTTTCAGTCATATCCCTTCTTTTATATCTGCTAACCTTTATATCACAAGACTTGAAGCTACTTAACATTAGGAGACCTGAACTAGGGATAACTCTTAGGTAGAGGGATGTAACTCCCTCCACCTTTGACCTGTTTTCCTGACATAATCTGGTAATTTATCTGAAAAAAGAAAACAATTTGTATGTCCCTACTGCTTATGATCAAAACCTTGCTAACACAATTCAGCAAAAACCACTTGGCCTGAATAGATTTTCTTACCTTTATTGAAATTTTTCAGGTTGTTGAATTTTTAAAACTTTTTGGTCTCTGACTTTTGGTCTGCATTGGGGCAGTGGAGAAATATGATTTTTACATGCATAAATTTAGTTGGAGTAAAATATAAAATATATATGAACAATATGCCATTATATCAATTTTTCAAATTTTGAAAAAAATATTTAAAACTTTTTAGACACATTCCTTTAGTCTGCATTTGGGGCATTGGGGAGTGGGGTAATATATGTTTTGCAAACACAAATGTACATGATGTGAAAAATATTTCGTCATGATTATTTACACAATCATAACCAGACTACCACTACCCAAGCCCTCCTTGCAGTTACATCCCTGGAAGAGTATGCACATCAATTCCAGTAGCAACTTATTAATAACATGATTTGGTACCAGTCCCTCTGTCCAAGGAGAGACTACTTTGCTTGGCTTTTGTCTGGTAAGAAGATGATGTTTTGATACTTTCATTACTAAAATAAAGTACATGGCTAACATCTTTTTAATTGCTTTGGGTGGGCTCCATTTGTGAGGAAGATGATCATCTCCTAACATTATGATTGCATAAATATTATTGAGGAAGTGTTTGTTACTCCAAGAATTGGATTCTTTGTGGTAGTATAAATTAATTATACCCCTCAGCGACATTTTAGTTTCAGTACTTAAGGTTTTTTAGTTTATGCTTGAATATATCTGTACAGTGGCTATTATATTTATATATGGATTGTGGCAGATTTCTATTGTTCATGAGTTTTGGGATTAAACTGAAGAGAATCAGTTTTTGCATGCTCATCGAGAATTTTAGCTTGAAATGAGTTTTATTTCATAAAATGAATTGCTTCCATTTACAGAAAAACAGCTTATATTGTCCGACCTTCCACAGAAGAAGAAAAAAGGGTCTTTCAGGAGCAGGTTGAGTATTTGTTACTTTTCTTTCTGCTCTGTATTTTGTAGGAGTGCTGGGTGTAGCTTATTTTACAGATTTTGGAATAGAAACCAGTTTAAATTTTGCACTATTATTTCTGTGGTGAAATGCATCCAGTACATCTGTTATGTTACCCCTCCAAGGGTTTTGTCAGTCACACTACATCGCTACAAAAGCAGCATTATATAGATTCACATTAACAATATTTTCGCAATGTAGGCATTTCAGTCTCCAGAGTTATGTGTACAGCTGAGATTTTTTTGTGTCTTGTATTGACCTTTTTTGTCCAAATGTGTGCTTTGTTGATTAACTGTACAGGGACAGTTGTTGTAACACTGTATATGTAACATGTCTTTCCAGGTGTCTCTGTACACATCAAATTATTAAGCAAAGTGTTCTGACATATATTTTAATTCACTGCATTGGATGTTATACCCCATCATTTCCATTCTGCCAGAGTGGAAGGATGATTTAGCACCTCCACCAAAATTACATTTTATAATGTCAGATTTATAGATAAGCTTAAATCTGTCTGGAAGAAAGGAAGAGATATTTTATTTGCATGTACACATTTTTGTTCTGCACTGAATTCTTTCACTGTCATTTTCTTAACTAAATGTAATATTACAGAGCTACCTAAAATTTGTACTTAAAATTTTTTCATCACATTATTGTTCATAAATCTTAACAAGTACCGTATAAGTGATCGCAGTTAGTTTTTGGTTTTGAGGGGTTTCAATCCCTTCTTGCCAGTGGGACAGAGTCCATTCTCTGTTACCAATATAGTTTGTATTACTAGTAACAGTAACAAACTCTATGGACTTACATAAACTAATAACATACTGTAAATCCATTGGCCTTTCAGGTTAGTTTTGTATGTTAAGGAGGCAGTTCAAATTTAGGTAAATGACTTGGGCTGAGAGTAATTTCCATTGTATATTGTTCCATGGATGGTAGTGATAGAAACAATAATAGTAAATGCTTTTCAGATGAGATCACCAAAACAAATCTTAAAAAAATGTTTCCAGTGTCAGTATAAATTCTCTTGTGATGTATAATGAAATGAACATTTTGAAATTGTACAGATTAATTAAAGCAGTTTGTTTACAATAGTAAAAAAAGGCCATGTATAGCAGTATGAAGATCTTATCCATTTGATCTTATGTAAATTAGTATAACCTTCCAAGTGATTAGAACTGCTCAGGTGGCCTAGTGATTAGAGCATCCGCCTCGGATGTGGGAGGTCACGGGTTCGAACCCCAGCCAAGTAATACCAAAGACTTACAAAAATGGTACTAACAGCTGCCTCGTTTGGCACTTAGCATTAAGAGGTTAGTGTTAGGACTGGTGGGCCTGGTATTAGGATAATGTGACTGGGTGGGACATCGTGCTGCATGTCTGTGGCATGATGCCCCAGTGCTAGACATCACTATAAACTGCAGCACTGCAGACATCATAGCAATATGGCTGAAAATTTTTTAAAGCTGCATTAAAAATCCAAATCACCCCCCACTCCAAGTGATCAGCATTCTTAATATTTTGATGTTTATCTGACCACCACTTATCATACTGTTACAATGATACAGCAGTTTTTGTTAGAAGAGTTTTACAAAAGTCAGATTCAAACATCGATCCTTTATTGTGACAGTCACATAGTTGCTTTCTTTGCCCCTCCATCAATATTCAGTGCAGGGAACTTAAAGTGTTACCTATATTACACATTCCTTTTCTGTCCTCTCCTGTCCATCATCAATTTTATAAATATTCATTAACTTTTTAAAGACTTAATAGATTAAACCAGAATTGGTTTGAGGCTTTATATAAAATAAGACATTGGTTAGATTTGATTTTCAATATTTTCTGATCCAATTTTACTGAGTTATGCCTCAAATTTGGTGTAGAACTTTGTTGAAACAAGCATTTGTCAGTTACACCATATTGGCCAGGGTATCTGTTTCTTAGGAACACATTTCAAGTTAAATCTGACAGAGTTCATCCAGCATTTTTAAACTGAGCAATTTGAGTTGATTAATGAGACTAGAGTGTATTAATAAAGAAATTTTAATACACTAGGAACTAAGGCGGTTTCAGAATCCTCACAAAGCCTTCACATACATCTTGCATGGGTACGAATCAGTGGTGGGACCAGTCAAGGGAGTTTACAGCAAGGAGAATGCAATGACCAAGGCAAGAGAACATGCCCTGTTAGTGTCTAACAGACCGGCATTTGTTACCATACTCACACTGGGTAAGAACATTCTTTAGCATATTTTAAATAAGCAACTCATTTTTACCACTGAGACCCATAGCTACATGCCAAATTAGCATTATTTGATAATGACAATTTTTATAGAAAATACTCAACTTTGACATCATTATTTTGAATAATTTTTGAGAGAATGAATGTGAGTGTGTGTATATATATATATATATATAGAGAGAGAGAGAGAGAGTGTAATATTGCAAAAAAAATTGAAAATTTAAACCTTTTTTTGCTGTATATTGTGTGTGAATTTGTTTGTACCCTCAGATTTTTCACTAATGATTTATAAATCAAAATTATAGTTTTGTTCTTTAACACTTAGAACAGAGAACTTGTTATTTATTAAAATTTTGCAAAATCAAGGCTGATTTTTTAAAGGGATTTTTGTCCCTAAAGAAGCCCTGTTTTAAACTGCATAAAAGCTATATTTCAAGAAGACAACATAATTTACGCAGATTTACTCCACATGTCCTAATAATGTCCCAGAAATTACATGACTGATTTGTTTTTAACTTAATGAAGATTTTAAAAAATACTGACTTTAAAACAATATTAACCCTGGTGTGCAAGAGGGTACTCATGTAATTTATGCTGCCAAGAATATTACAACAAAATGATGTAATTTAATGATAAATCATGGAGGTACTTAACTGTACCCTACACAAGAAAATGTTTGTTGAACATATTTTACAATGAATATGGTCATAAAAAAGTCACTGAGACAAACTTTGTATTTGCCTTAAATCAGTTGGTAGAGAGATCATCATGTATACCAAAGGTCTTGTGTTTGAATCCCATGTAAGATATTATTGTTTTATTTCATTGCCAGAGTTGCCTGTCAGAATCAGGCTGAGTTGTTTTGCTTTCTTTTCTAAATAAACAGATCTCTTCTGGTTATTCCATATATTGCTGATTTATACTTTTACGAACATACATGAAAGTATAGTTGCTTTGCTATCTGAACATACAGTATGTGTAGCTTTATCATAGGTTGAACGGTGATCCACATTGTAGGTAGTAAAGTGATAAATAATTGATACATGCATATATAATTGGTGAAAACTCCCAAGTCAGTATGACCACCCATCTAGGAGGAGTAGTAATAACAAAGATGTTAAAAATTGTCACCATGGTAGCCATATTATAGCATCTGGGTTCCAAAATAGACAATTGTCTTGAAACCATTTTGTTTGGATACATTAAAAATTTGATTTAAAGAGGGATATAAAAAAAGAAGAAATGACTGCAAACTCTAAGAACATTTATTTTGGTCTACAGAAACTTTTTTGTCTTTATAAATCCACAAAGTTTAATTTTGCAAAGCAAACAAAGAACTGCCATGCTGTTATGAAACTTATCTGTTGCAGTGAAGTCTGCTGGAGTATCGAATATTTTTAGAGTTTGCTAGTCATTTCTTCTTTTTTATATCCTTAAATAAAATTGTTAATATACCCAAACACATGGCTACAAGACAATGGTTTATTTTGGAACCCGGATGCTACATTTATGAGTTGCGACAATTCAAGTCACATGACCTTACAGGTAGCTATACCAGTTGCACCAGCATCACCGATGACAAAGGGGTATATAAAACACACACTGATACAATTCATTGAACAGTTGAACATATGAATCAACCCATATTATTCCCTCTGATGAGTTACAATAGTAATGAAACCGGTCAGGGAGAGGGGGTGACTAGGACACCCCAGCAGACAGGAGGGTTTGCCTCCACATCCAAACAGTCATTATCTTCCCTATATTGACTTGAAACTTTCACAAAAAGACTTCTCGAGGTATCTAGTAGGACTTGTATGAAAATAGGCTCAATCTGACATTCAGCGTAGCTGC
The DNA here is from genome assembly GCA_016617855.1 of Megalonaias nervosa. Taxonomy (NCBI): domain Eukaryota; kingdom Metazoa; phylum Mollusca; class Bivalvia; order Unionida; family Unionidae; genus Megalonaias; species Megalonaias nervosa. Next base: position 12,461 of record JAECUM010008390.1, on the reverse strand, counting down.
TATCATGAAACCTTTTTTAATTGCCACTCCTCAATGGAAAGTTGTATCAACATGTGTTTCAGCCAGAAGACTCCTTAGATATATCTAATTACTTCTTAATTGAAATGATGCTGATCTGACCTCCAATATGGCTACCATGGTGACCATTTTTAACATATTGTTATTACTGCTCCTCCTAGATGGGCAGTCATATTGACTTGGGGTTTTCACTGATTGACTTATAATGTTTAGTTAGTCCTAGTTGAAAATGTTGCTGATCTGGCATCCAATATGGCCACCATTGCAGCCATCTTTAGAATCTTATAGCTGCTCTTTTTCAGAGAATGGTCATATTCACATGGGGGTTTTCACCCTAATGCTTTTTAGTTGGTCCTAAATTAAAATGGGGCTGCCACTCCAGTGGCCTCATGGTTAGAGCATCCGCCTCGGATGTGGGAGGTCATGGGTTTGAACCCCGGCCGAGTCATACCAAAGACTTATAAAAATGGTACTAACAGCAGCCTCACTAGGCGCTCAGCATTAAGAGGTTAGTGTTAGGACTGGTCGGTCTGGTGTCAGAATAATGTGACTGGGTGGGACATCGTGCTGCATGTCTGTGGCATGATACCCCAGTGTTAGACATCGCTGTAAACTGCCATACTGCAGATCTTGTAGTGATATGACTGAAAAATTGTTAAAGCTATGTTAAAAATCTAAATCACACTCACACACACAAAATGGTGCTGACCTTGTGTCTAATGTGGCTTTGTGTCTAATATGGCCTCCACAATGGCTAATTAAAAAATCTTAGTATTGCTCAGAAATATCAAGAGATGGTTTCAACAGTCAGCTAAAATGAAGAAATGATCTTATCTTGATTCCTGGAAATTTTTGGGGGCTGGTACAGTGTCAGTCCCATCAAAGGGCTCTTGTTTATTGTACATTTTCTTCAGTGCGAGATGCTGCAGCACGACTACCAAATGGAGAGGGAACGCGAGGAGACATCTGTGAGCTTCTTAAGGACTCGCAGTTCCTGGCACCAGGTGTTACAGATGCACAGGTAAAATATATAGAGCATGGGTATAAAAATGCAGTGTCAACCTAACTTAATATGTTGTTCTCTGGACCTCAGGCTAGATACCTTAATGACAGAAACATGTATTGACTGTATAACGTGATTATAAAAGGGGCTATGTTGCAATCAGGAAATGCCTATTTTATATGGATTGCAGTGTACATCAGTAGATTATAAACAAAGCTGACTGTAGATATTGATTTTTCTAAACCTAGTTACAGTGCACTAATTGTATGAGTCACATGTTTAGTTTGTATATGCATATTTTAATAACTGTTGCATAAACAGTTATCATGACATGACCTTAGCTCCTCTTCGTTATAATGCCCTCATTATAATGTGATTCTAGATATAACATGGTAGTGTTATGAACCTTGTGACCAAAATTAAACTATTGTACTGGAATTACTTGCTGAAATGTATGACTATATGAGTTGCAAGAAAACAACATTAAGTTGAGTATTATATCTTTATTTCCATTTTAAAACATTACTATTTTGACAAAATTAAATGCATGCACGAAAATTATTTCTATATGTTTGCATGACATTTTTGTTTATTTTCCCTCTTGTCCCCTCAATCATTCTCACAATATTGGCGATTAATACATTGTGACATGAAATAGTTGGCTTACTTAATTGTTTATTGGTTTTGTTGAAGTTTTTCCATGCAGCCATGACTACATGAAAGGGAAACATAGTAGCTAGGTTGTTAGAGTGTCAGACTTGTAGTCGAACGGTGTGTCCTGCAAAAGCTCTTAGCTCCTATTTCCTCTGTATGATTTAGCCACAAATGTGTTAAAAATTCTGTTAAAACCATCAGAAAAAAAGCAAAGATCACATCAGTTGTTGGCAAGCCGCAGGCATACTATAGGATTTAGAATCATCAAATTTCATGAGAGGATGCACCTTGATAAGTACTTCACATGTATTACAAAAAAGGAACCTGTGATGTATATTTAATGTTTTTAGTGACTTTGCTGAAATTTTGTGTTTATAGCTCATTTATTTGAGTGTTGTTTATAATCATGAAACTTGATAATTGGATGCATCTCTGTTAGTACTATACCCCTACAACCAAAAGAAGGTCAGTGTGACCTACATTTTATGCTTTACTTGATTAAGCATATGTGTTTGGCTCATAACCACAGACTTTTCAATGCTGTATGTTTATTTAAAGGTAAATATTCAGTTTCATTGACTATACATGGTACATTGTGATAAGCTAGTCTTATTGGGTTAAATATATATTATACATGTAAATGAATATAGGAATTAGATGAGGTAGTTGCATTCATTTCATGCGAAGGCTTGGCTGATTTGGCTAATGAAAGTAATTACTGATGCATGTAATTATTCTTCTAATAGTGATCACAGTGGTTGTCACTCAAGTTTACTCAAAGCCTGTGACTTTCTCCTAGTAAAATCTTAATTCTAGTAATGGACAATAGCTTCTGAAGCAGATTTTAAGAACAATAATTAAAATAATATGAATCTCTTTTTCTTAAGCTTATTTTAGTACTTATACTTTAATGCCATGGAAGAGATGCTTTTTTTACCTATTGTTTTATGTCTTTTTGTGCCATGTCACAGGGACCAGCATTTTGTTGTCAATATCACTATAGTCTGAATGAATTTTCATTCATGATAATTAATGTCTTAAGTGGCTCCTGGTGACTACTGAAGGCTTCATATTGGTGACCCTTTACATCATTGATTACATTGTGTTTAGTTACATCAGACGACCTAACTAAAACTCTTCCATTCAAGCTTTTAAGTGGAAGATATAAATTGCCTTAAAATGAAAAAACTCCTGTTTAGGTTTTTTTCTAGGTTCCTTGAAGGCATGGAATGGACCCCAAATCCAATATCAGTGGGCCCCTGTTCCAGTATAAAATATTTAACAATTCTTGCCAACACTCCTATTATAATAATTTACTCCATAAAACTTAAATCTTATTTCATCTGAATGTAAATTTGTTTCCTGAAATGATAAGTCTTCTGGTTTCCAGTTTCATACTCTGTATTTCAACATTAACAGATTAATGTGGTTGTAAGTGGAGCACTGGATCGACTTCATTCCGAGAAAGATCCATGTGTCAAATATGATGTTAACAGAAAGCTGTGGATCTATCTTCATAGGAATCGTACTGAGGAGGAGTTTGGTAAGTTGCTGCTATTGGCACTGAATATTAGATAATAGTTGCCTTGCATCATGGTCATTATGTCAGTACTTCCTAATCTAACTGATCATTATCAAGGTGAGAGGTATCCAGCAGTTTTGAATGTGATTTATCACAGGATATTACAAAGGATAGAACAGGTCCCACAAGCAAGACTAACATTAATTCAAACTTTTGGATTGAAATCCAGATCTTTTACATAAGTGTGATGTGATGGACACTAAGACAGGTCATGATCTGTTGACCTTTTAATTTACTATAACAGATTACTGCATTCACATTTATACAAGTGTAAAGAATCATTTGAAACATTGTTTTTAAAGATAAATCTGCCTCACACAAAATGCAATGCTTTATTTCAAAGGTTATTAAAAAATAAATGGACTATGAATTTTAGTGCATGTCAGACATACGTAGATCCTAATTTGAGTCAGATTGAGTTCAGACTGAATTACATGCAACTCAGAAACTGTAATTAGATTTTGCTTAAATTTTAATGTTCATACTTTGAGTTGAAAAAAATAGGACCATAATTTGTTTTAGTTTGTTTGGAAAAAATATATTTTGCAAGTAAGCATGATGAGAGCCCACATTAATGCTTTCATTGTTAGGGTGTTGAGAGCATAGAGAAATGTGTTATCAAAGTTAGGATGATGAGAGCATGTAGAAATGTGCTATCAAAATTATGATGATGAGAGCATGTAGAAATGTGCTATCAAAGTTAGGGTGGTGAGAGCATGTAGAAATGTGTTATCAAAGTTATTGTGATGAGAGCTTAGAAGTTAGTGTAATGAGAACCATTAGAAATATGCTAACACAAAGTCAGGGTAATAAGAAAATGCAGAAATCTGCTATCAGAGTTTGAGTGATGAGAACCAGTAGAAATGTGCTATCAAATTTAGAGTAAAGAGAGCCAGTAGAGTGATGAGAACCTGTAGAGTGATGAGAGCCTGTAGAAATACGCTATCAAAGTTAGTGTGATGATACCTATAGAAATGTACTATCACAGCTATGGTGATAAGAACCTGTAGAAATTTGATAACAAAGTTAGGATGATGAGAGCCTACATAAATGTGCTATTAGAGTTAGAATAATGAGCCAGGATACAAATGAACCCAGTTAACAACTGGGAGTCATAGTACCTGTGCCAGGGAAGGGGATTGGATTGGCATTCCCCCCCCCCTTTTCTGTAATCCTTTATAATCCCTCTAGGATGTGGGGAAATCCATTTAAGGGATGTCCATTTATGCCACCATGGATATCAGGGCCTTGACCTCATAGCAGGGTTGATGTTGAAGGAGGGAAGCCAATCTTCTTTTCCTAGATGCTTGAGGAAGGTCAGGAAGTATTCTTCTTCTCATGTTGAGTGCTCTTGCTCCATGTGAGGTGGTATGAGATGAAGACATCTGTTAGTCTTAGTGGAGTCTAATGAGTTTGAATCAGAACAGGCTGAAACTGTGCCTTTTTTCACCTTTTGGGTCCCCTGCCTCCTCCCACCTATCAACTCAGGTGGTGGAGGAGGAAGAGATCTGTTTTGATGAGGCAATAAACAATGTATACTGTTTTATACCCTGGAATTTGTGTCTTGAGCTAGCAGTCTCAGAGGACAATAAAATTCTGTCCAGTTTGGAGACTTTCAATGGTTTAGGATGGAGTCCAAAAGGTTTTGTAAGGGTCAAGAGTTTGCTAATCAGCGTCATTCCCCCCAACCATTGAGACTTTTGATTTCACCAGTTATCTACAGGATACACTCCCCTACCTGACCCCTTAAGCCTCCCCCATGGATGCTGGGGCATCACAAATTGGTATTTTTGAGATTGACCTGGGCCTGACTTCCAGTTCAAATGCTGGAGGCGTGGGAACTTACGGTTGGGTTGCCACTATAGCCTTACATGCAGATGTTTTCTTGGCAGTCTCCTTAAGCGTTATAAAGAAGTAATCTCTGTCTCAAGCCATGCTACAGTGCTTGCCTAAACATCTAGACATGCATTATTCATGTCTACGGTGTTGTTAGCGGAGCTGCTTCACCTCTGCAGGGATGTTGCTCTAGACAGATCTGTCTTACTTGAACATAGTAAGAACCTTCTTCTGGCTGCTGTTCTGGAGGCAGACACCCTCATCAGAGAGCTAATTCCCTCCATGGCATCTCAAGACCTGAAGGATCATCAACATTGGTCATGCCCTGTCAAAACCAGTCAGGAAGTGCATTAACCTTACATACACCCCCCCCCCCCAACCGAACCAGCAGCAAAGTTATTTAAAATGATGCAGGCCCAGTTCAAGAAGCCACCTTAAACCTCCCCCTTGCCCATCATTTCCTAGATGGATCTCTGGAAAGGCCCAGGGAGGAAGTATGTTGGCCATTCTTCCTTTCCTAAAGGGGAACTGCAGGACAACCCTGGGGACATGTTCCCTCTCCAGCAATGCATCCCTCTTCCAACAGTTCCCTAAGTTCTTGACCAGCCCACTATTCAGGGGATACTGGCTTCAGTTCCAGAAACATTCTCCTCTGGCAAGGATCCCCATGCTGTTCCACCAGTTAAATCTGGTGGGGTTCAAGGAAGAGGTACACTCCCTTCTACAGAAGAGAGCTGTAAGAGAGAGTGTTAAATGATTTGTCTCTGGTCTTTTACTCTCAGATTTTCCTGTTATCCAAAAAAAGGTGGAAAGTTTTAGCTGATTATTGATCTTTCCACCTTACACAAGTATCTTCAGGAATGCCATATATCCCAACAACTGTGCCATCTCCATCAACCTCATAAAAATGCATACCTTCAGATTCAAATATTTCTTACAGGAAGTACCTCACTGCTAGTTCATAGTGACCCAGCTGGGCCATATACCAAACCTTAACAAACCAGAGATAGATCAATGTCAGGATTTTGCATACATGGGGATAAATTTCTGCATGAACAGCAGAGTAATCTGTGTCCCATGTGACAGAGTAGACAGAATCTTGGCCCTTTTTGGATGTGCTGTCAGTCATGACCTTGTTGTCAACTTGCCGATATGTATCCCTTTTGGGGACCTTGAACTCTGTGGTGCACTTAGTTCTCCTAGGATGACTACACTTGATCCCCCTCCAATTTCTCCTTCTGTCAGACTGGAAACCACAAAAGGATACCTGACAGCTCAGATTTCTCTCGGATCAGCGATTTTCACCATTACTTGAGTTGGGCAAAATTGGGACTGATTTTTCTAAAGGGAGTCTCCATGCACTAGCAACAGTAATAACAACAGGTAAGTATCACATCATCAAAATTAGTTTTTTGCCACCTGCTCCCAAAACTACATTTTTATATATGTTGAATGCATTAAAAATCTTCCTTAAATTGAGATGTAAAATAGATGACTCAAGGATTTACTGATTTTGTATTCTTCTGGCCATGGTGTTGATAATATGCTGGTATTGGATTGTTGGCAATGTATTATTGACAGCCCAGGCTGACTTGTTATATATTTAGCAGGAATCCTCAAAGTGTTGCTCTCAGATACATTTACTATATTGGACAAAAACTAATATTATGCTTATTCATTATAATGGCATGTGCACTCATTTGTCAAAGGCAAAACATCATTATAGGAGTTGTTAAAACTTGGGACTTTGCTATTTCATTTCCCGGTGACAGTGTTCACTTCAATCTCTTATGGTACACTGGCATCTGCAGGAATGCCGAAGATGGCAAGAAAGAATTGCAATGACCTATTGATGCTATTGTGTGAATAAAGTGCAATTTCATAGCAACTAAAACTAATCAGAATACTTCTATTAAAATTATGTTTGATAATCGACGTATGAAAAAGTCGTACTGTTTTTTTGGATTTTATATCTTTATGCATGTGCTATGTATGTAAAATGTTGAAATTTGTTAACAAAATAATTAACTTATGGAACATGTGAAATTTTCTTAACAGAGAGAATACATCAGGCACAGGGAGCAGCTGTGAAAGCCAAGAAATCTCTTCAAAAACCCAAAGCACCAAAAACAGTAAGTTTTTCTGCATATATGTTGTTTTAAAAGGAATAAAGAAATTTTCACACAAAAATATACATTCATGTATTTTACAATTAAGGGCAGGTCAGAAAGTTACGTTAAATTAAGTTTGTTAAGGGTATAATTTTGGGGGTTTTTTGGGGGGAAAGAATGACATTTTTGTTAGTACTTGTTTGTGAATATAATACCACTGATGAAAAAAATGGTCCATTTGTTTTTACGAATGAATCAGTATTTGTTGCCCCCAGTCTTTTCATGAAAACCAGTAGACATTTCCATCAGTATGTCTTTCACACTTTTGTTTCTGTCCTACAACTTTAAAACTATTAAGGGATGAAACATGATATGCACATACATCATCATTAGAAGATGTGTCATGTACTCCATTTGGGGTCTTCTGCTCAAAAGAAAGATTGTGGCTCAGTATTTTCAGTTTTCCATCACATTTTCCTTTCTGCTGTACAACTTTCCACCCATTTGAGATTAAGATGTGAAACTTGGTGCACTTCTACATCATCATGAAAAGTGTGTTAATACTACATTGAGGGGTCCTCTCTTCAAGGTCAAGTTCATGGTTCAAGGTAAAATTCATGGCTCAGTATTTTAAGCTCTCTTCAGATACATTATCTGATCATAAAACATTAGGAGTATATACACTGCTTCAAAAATCCAGCCCCTCCAAGCTAAAAAAAAATGTTTGTCATACCATTTAGCTCATTTTAGCAATGGAATAGCTACAAGATTGTTTGCTTGATAGGGTGGAAGTCAGACTAGAGTGTTCTCCCATTGGATAGAGGGATTGGTGGTAAATCCTGTGCATAGCCATTTAGTACTTCTGTTTGTGCATGGACTCATGGTTTTGTTTTGAGGCCTTGCAAATACCAAATTTACTTTTGCCTTTTTATAAGTTAAGCAGTTCTTTTGATTTTTCTCACCTCCAGGAAGTATACTCTTTTTTTCTGTCTTCTTACTGTCTTCTTCATAGATAAATATTTGGCAGTTCAATGGTCTAACTTTGTCATGCAGTAAACTTATCAGTATTTTCTGAATTACCTGCCCTGTGGTCTATAGTAGTTTCATTTCAGCTTTGCTCATGACAATAGATATGAATTCTGTCAAGTAAATGATCTGTTATTACATGTTATAAAATCATTCCATTGATTTCCATTGTCATTTTTCTGTAATCCAGGGGTCATGGATTCAATACCTACCAAGGTCAGTGGCCTTGGTGTGTCCTTAGCATGATATAGCTAATGGTGTGTTAAAAGTGCCATTAAAAACAAACAAAATCAACTTTATTCCCCACACAAGAAGTTCAAGGCAACACATCACTGACTTCATCTGTGTATGCCATTGTTCAGCTGTCTTTGTTTATATCTGTCAACACATTGATAACGTTTGAGGGCTGCAAGTGGTTCAGGTTGGCTGTATAAATTTTGTATGAACAAATGAGAGCGCTGTGAAGTACATGATTAAGGATGCAGATACTGTGTGATGCTGCTGACACCACCACCATCAACAATTATGCTTTGACGAAATCGCTGAAGGTGAAAGGCATGGACATTCAAATGAAAATCTGGCAGTCCTGTCCACCATTATTTTTCTCACACAGTAGTAACATAGCTGCCAACTGTCCCGTTTTTTTCCGTATTTGTCCCGTATTTTGGACCTGAATACGGGTGTACGTTTTTTCTGCAAAAAATACGTTTTTTAATTTTAAAAAAAATTATAAAAAATTTCCTTGCAATTTTCAGTTTAGAATGGGCACCCGGTTCCATTCTGATAGAAATGTATTGCATGTATATAGGAATACAGTTCTACAATATGATTGGTTCATTCGAAATCGAGGCTTCTATGCCTGTCTTTATCCGCCATATTGGATTTCACAAACAGTTAACGCTACCACTTTGTCTCATCTTCGTAATATTCAACTTCTAATCATGTTGAATAGGAAAGCAGAATTTTCACCAGAAAAGACAAGAAAACAGAACTGAAAGGACAGTTGTGCCATCTTGTTTAGATTTGTGAAATCATCTAGTAAAGGAGAAGACTTTACGTTTTGGAAATTGTGTAATGTGATTTCGCTATTGGGCATGGAGGCGCACATGAAATACAAGAGCACGAAAAAGCTAATAAACATAGCTTGCTGCTTCATCATAGACAACTCAGCCTGAACTTGGATGTATATAAATACCAGAGAGAACCTTGATGTAATTGGATCAAAATTTGGTTTATTTAATTTCTTTTAGAAATGAACCTTCCTCTTTCAGTTACTAGTGTTGCTGGCGATTTATTTTGCATGCATTTTCCAGACAGTAAAATTGCAAAGGATTACTCGTATGCTAGAATGAAAACAGTTCAGTAAGAAAATCACACAGAATTGAGATTATCAATGACAGTTGGTACATTGGAATCAATAATAATTGAAAAAAATAAACAAGGTGTGGAAAAGGCTGCTATAAACAGCCTGTGTCTGAGTGTGTTGCATTCTTGCACCTTCTGAATGGGCACCTGAATGGAACAGGGTGCCCGTCCAGAAGGTGCAAGCGTGCAACACATGCATCTTTGACATTAAATAATTATGTATGGCACTGTCCTACCTTACTGATGGTTGTATATGTTGTAAGTAGTTACATATGCATTAAAATTTTAAGAATCAGTATTTGGTCCTGAAAATCAGTATTTTTTTCATAAGCAGTCAGTATTTTTGTACTTGGGGGTTGGCAGCTATGTAGTAACCTCATGATTGTCATTTCATCACCACAAACAGATACTATTTGTCTAGTATTTATATGGTATGGTGGTCCATATGAACTAGCATTAGCTATACCATCAACAGACATACCCTATTCCTGGCTATAGTGATCTTTTGAGGATAACCAGGACTTGACTAAGGCACCAGACACGAAGCAGGTACAAATCACACTAGCTGTGACACAACCCGAACTGGTTAAGTTCATCTCCTTTTCCGGTATACCCTGACCAGGTTCAATATAGATATTACCTAGTACCCAATTGATACTGACATGATACAGCAGCCCACCTAAACCATTTCTGGACATTCCGTTACATTGTAGACCATTGATGGCCTTTTTTCAAAACAGCTTCTGATCTCTTGAGTTGCAGACATTTCAGACTGCTTTGAAAGGCAACTTTAAGAACCAGTTATCAACAGAAATTTCTTTCCACTAAAATTAAAGCAATGTGAGATTAAGTGATGAAACAGCTCATATACTGCATAGGGCATTTTGACACTTGTTCTCTAATTCCATAGTTCATTAAGGGCTAACTTAAAGAAAGGGATTCATTCCTTTCCATGCTGCTAAAAGACAATCACATGGCCATCATCAGATCATACCCTTTATCTTCCAACCACTTAATCTATGTTCAGATCTAGTAGGCCAGAAAATAATCTGCCAAAAAGGCAAACCTCATGTATGCATAACACAGGGAAAGTTCATCCAGATTATTCCCAACTTCTCTTCATGGTAGTCCTTCAAACAGAAAATGATGCCATATCTGTATTGCCCTCTTTTCAATACCCTGCTTTGGGGGAAATTAGAGACATCCTGCCCCAACAGCCCGTGGCTTTCATTACTATAACACTCTTCTCATGAAATGAGGAGTAAAGTTTCATGACAGTGCAGCCAAAACTGAATTGTATTCCATGCCTTTTCAAGATTTTAGCTGCCTTAACCAACACCTTTTGGTACCGTAATTTAGTTCGGATACCCAGGATCAGTCCCCAGAGTCACTGAGGTGGAAGATCTTTCAGGTCAAAAGATGGGCATCCTTCTGTAGCAGTACAGTGAATACATTGTTTCTCACATGCTTCATCTCAGATTCCTTGTCAACATGGACAAATCCTATTTTATTTAGTCCCAGCCCTTTGTTCATTGGGCATGGGACCCAAAACTTGGCTTGGTTTAGAGTTTGTTTCTCTCTCTGAACATCCCTTAGGAATCACCCCTCTCCACTTTAGAGTAGTATCTTTGGATTTTCATTGCCTCTTTGTTCTTCTCAATGCACCCAGTGCTGCTGGTTCACAAGACCCCTACAAATCCTCCTCCTATTCACATTGCCAGCCAAGAGCCAGTGATCAAAGTTTCAGATTATATTTGGTACCATCTCAGCAAATTGGAAGAGCTCCCTCAGTTTTCTGCTGGTATTGCTAAAAGTTCAACAGTCACACATCAATTTCTGCATTGATGCCAGTATGGATGGCTTCATTGACCACCTTTGTCAGTCCCCAGCAAATGAAGGTCATATCAAATGTCTTTTGATCGTGGCATGAGATGTCACCTAGAAATGATGCTTTCATTCTTTCTGTCATCTTGACATTTGTTATTTCAGAAGGCAAGGGAGAACTCGGTCCTCAGAACTCTGCCTTCTCCACTGGGATTATCTCAGGTGGTATCCTCATTGACAAACCTGCATTCAAGTTTACCACATCCCAGGCATGCTCAAGTTCCTAGTGGACTTGCTCTCCTAGTGGGAGCAGCCAATCCATACTGGCGGGACTCAGAGCTGATATTTATAGCAAACTGAGCTGATCAAAAGAGGGACACCTCACTTGTTCTTACCACTCACAGAAGGAAGGGATGATATTTCTGCTTAAGCACTGTCATCCTGGATATGATGGGTTATCTGTGTAGCCAACAGGTAGCTAACCTTTGAATTTCTTACACTGTCAGCTTATGAGGTTAGGACTGTTGTTGCTTTTGAGTGCAGCTGTTCCCTAACCCACAACATCCAAGCTATGGGATGGAAGTCAGAGATGGCATTTCAGACTTCAGAGGCTTTTCATCCTTAAGGGCTTGGCTTGACCTGGTGGGACTTGTCCCTGCAGCACAAAAGGCTACTTTCCCAGGTCATTCATCAGCTTCATTATGATGTGGGATACTTTACTTATGCAAGATATGCTGGAATGAAAATCTTTTCATTGATAATGCTTACTCATTCATAATACAGGCTCACCCTTCCAACCCCTCTCTGTAGTTACATTTTTAGAAAGAGCATTTACATGTGTGCTACTAGTAACCAAAAATTTATGGGATTTGGGGAGACCAGTCTAGCCTGACTTTCACCTTGGCTTTCAGGGTCAGGATCACAGCTTAATATTTTAAATTTTTTGTCACACTTTACATTCTGATCTGTAAGTTAGTTAATAGCCTCTCTCTCTCTCTCTCTCTCTCTCTCTCTATATATATATATATATATATATATATAT
>JAECUM010008388.1:0-79799 GCA_016617855.1 Megalonaias nervosa | reverse complement strand
AGAGAGAGAGAGAGAGAGAGAGAGAGAGAGAGAGAGAGAGAGAGAGCGATGTAGGCAAATGACCAAGCAGACAGATAGATATCATGGTAGGCAGATGAACAAACAGATAGATAAAAATGTACCATAGCAGGCAGTATATGCCATAGCAGGTTTGAGAATAATCACCAATTCCGGTTCTCATGCCGGGGATGTTTTGCGCACGTGAGCATCTGTGATTGAAACCCACGCGTGAGACGCTAGCGCCTATTGACGGCAAAGATCTGCACGATGAAAGTTTCCATCGAGCGAGACACGTTTGCATCTGGCCCCGGTACTTGTTTCTGAACTTGCAAACATATGCCAACATATAGGTATACGCTAGCAACACATACGTTATTCACTGTTAAGAAATTGAAGCTGACTATGATATAGTGCCATTAGAAGCAACACAGTTTGATACATTGAGTATTATGAAAGAATTTACGTCTGCGGCTAATGCAGAAATTAAATTACCAGACCAGCTCTGCGTTTGTAACGTTAAATAAGATTGAATCACTATTTGCCCTAAAAGCGTCATATAGATTTGTCAAAGAGGCCCAAAAGATGCTGTATAATTTTTCAAAGATGTAATCGGAGCATCTTGATAAATTAACCGGGTTAGGGATCGCCTTGGAGCGAAAACGACGAAAACGTGGTGAAGAATATAATAAAATGCCAAACAAGTCATTGTATGATCTTTTACAAGAAAACTTAAATTTGATAACGTTAACTGAGTCACGTCGAAGACAGTGAGACACCCAACGACGACATCAATGGTACTGAAACGTCCAACTAAGACAGCTAAGATAAACAATTATAGGAATGCCTTCAGCATTAATGTACAAAGGGCAGCCACACTCACTGATCTTGAGAAAAAAACATCAACAAGGACGTTAAAGCAATGTAGCTTGCCCTGTATGATATGTTTACCAAAGATATATTAAAACGTGAGAGAACGCAAAGCATACAGAATGCATATAAATGGTGACACAGGATTGTGGACATTATTAGGTATAAACTTAACAAGATTGATGATGTAATAGGTGTAAAAAAAACAGATATTGGATAATTTTGCTGATCATGGCAAATTTTTTTTTTGCCCCTGCTGAGAGCTCACATCTTTGGTTGGGATCGGTAAGATAAGCTGGTTTTGTTAGCAGATCCCGATGTAACATTACGAATTACCATCTTCGGTGGAAAAAGTTACAGCATGATCTATCCTCTGGATTATGAAGCGACTTAGCTGTAACCACACCATATAGCGCAGGAAATAAGGAAAAATGACTATTGTTCTTGGCGTAGAATTTATCATGCCCGCTCATTTATCCAAAGAAAACTGCGTAAATTACTTCAACAACACGCGCGTGGTTTTGGAGTGTTTCTCTTATGATTTCAAACCATGAGGATTCTGATGCAATCAATAATGAAATCGACAAATGACGTGCATCAATCCACGGTAATTTTGATAAATACAACAGAGCGGGTTCAAGATGGACTTTGGACAGGTGCCTGGAAGTTCATTTTAAGATTTCTTGCACAATCCTTCCCACGGATCAAATTATTTTCCAGTACCAAAGCTTAGTCCACCACGGACAGTAATAAATGCGAAAATAAATGACAACCGCTGTTTCGAACGGGCATCCTGCGAGCGTACAAACAGAACATCATTGAAAATACAAACAGTACCTGGGTGAACTCCAGTTTAGTAACATAGAAATATTATATAGATTACTGGAATCAATAAGTTTGTACGACTTAAACCTGATATCACTCATGCTGAGCAACATGGAAAGCGTGGACGACTCTGATGTCTCAACGGTGTGGTACCACTTTTGTGGATAAAATATTTTTCACGAATTATTTTCCGGTACAGCAAGCACCATCGAAGATAGTTTCCGTGCCAAAGCTGCATGCATGTATTTAGCACCAAACAGCTGCTTTGATCACCATGAATTTTACTTTGTGGGAGTCAGTTAGTACGATCATGACAGAACCTAGTAAGAATATTTTGAAATTTACTTCGGTGAAACGGAAGATGAAAGTTCCACATGTCATTTACGTGAACTTTGAATGCCTTATTGTTTCCGTGAACGCTCCGCTTTCCAACGACCAAGAAACCCTCGTGGTCAATCAAATACGACGCAAGTTCCTGAAGACGTTCCAAGCAGACTTGTTATACTGTCATCAGATGTGATGGATAACTAAGCCGCCAATGCTATATCACAACCAGGACTTGTTTAAGGTATTTTCTAAATTGCTCGAAGATACAGCGATATGGGCCCGATAACAGATTTTGTTGCCCGCGAATATAATCATGACCCGTGACTCATTGCTGGATCTGCAAAGGAAGTTTTAGCTCCACCGATGAAAATGTTCGCGATCACTACCACATTACTGTGGAGTACAGAGGAGCTGCACACAGCACAATGTATATACAGCTGAGACTTTATCCATGTAAAACGAAAATTCTGGTTGTGTTTCATAACCTGGACGGCTATGATGATGATTTTATCACGCAAGGAATTGTAAAGGCATCGAACGCAATAAGCGTTATTCCCAGCAACATGGAAAAATATATGATGACGACGACGATGGATATTTTTTCAATGTCGACTTAGGACGCCAAGACAAGCTTCACAACATGCATAAAGATTATCCATTGGTTCCAGAAGCATTGTTAGTTCCCCGCAGGATATTGGCACTGTACCATTGTGCACTCGAGGTTGGTTCCGGGCGGAAGTTAACAGAATGTACCAAGCTGGTTTCAAATATGTACCCGAAGCTCAACTACGTTGTCCAGATACGAAACACTCGGTTAGATCTACGGTTGGGAATGTGTGTGGTTTTACCAATCATTCGCGTGCTTATATTGAATCAGCGCTCATGAACGGCCTTTAAATTTAGAAGAGTAGGGATATGCGAACCGCCGCAACGAACAAATTTGAAAAGGACATCTTCAAGCTGATAAACAATGTTGTGTTTGCGAAAACCAAAGAAAATTAGCAAAAACGAATTCGCGTCGACCTTGTCAGGCACATTGAACAACGAAAATTTTACAAGTTGATTGCCAAACCGGCATTCAAATCACGCAAGATATTCGACGGAGACAGCAAGAAATCCAAACTGAAATTAATGAAACCCATGCACGTTAGCGCGACCGTTTTGGATCTGTCAAAGCTGATCACGAACAAGATTTTATACAACTCGACCCATCCGCGATACGGCGATAACATTAAGATGATGTACATGGAAACGGACTCGTTGTTGATAAACATTACCACCAACGATGTATTTGAGGAAATGAGCTCAACATCGCTCGCGTGAGAGTTTTACACCAACGAATACATAAAGGATCATCCACTGTTTACCAACATCAACAAGAAAGTTACACCAACGAGTACATAAAGGATCATCCACTGTTTACCAACATCAACAAGAAAGTCATGGGGGAATGTTGAAAAGAAGTGCACGAGCAGGACCATCGAGGAATAAGTGGGATTGCGCCGAAACATGTACTAGATCAATAGGAAGGCAAAAGGAGTTCCCCAAGATGTGGTCGCAAAAGAGTTCAAGCTTAACATCCTTGTGGATTGTCGTAGGCAATGACGTTAATTCGCACACGCAAAAAATCTTATTCGGCCGAAGTATAATCACGTTCCAACAAGGTAAGTTTTTACCTTCAGGACACCAAACGGTGATTTATTCCCTGATGGAATCACCACTTACGCGTACGGGAATGCGCAGATCGTTCGATAATAAATCTTGGCAGTAATTGTGTAGTTGTGCATTCGCGGGAACGACTTCTGATTCCTCTCGCACAAATGTCCTACTAGGTTGAATATATGATGACAACGACGACGGATATTTAGCTGAGATAAATGGCAGTGCGTTGGTTGCCCTGAAATATTAAATTCATCTGAAAAAGTAAACATATCGACAAACCATATCGGGTAAGCAGTAAAAACATTGTCCACCTTCTAACCTGTCTAGGATATACAAATACGGGACCAAAATGTTTCCGAATTAGTTTGACGCGGATAGCTGTGAAACGGCTTCTCGGTTCAGGGCAGCAACAGTCTTCTGTCAAATCAAGTCATCGGCTCTCATCCCGATCATTACCCAAAGATACTATTACTGAACGAAGCCGTGGAACCCACTCGCGAGACCAATCAAAAATAAAAAATATTCCTGCGTGTAATTGCATCCAAACAATCGTTTTGCAGGTGTGAGCTTAATTCGTACCACAATGGCTTGATCGCAATGTACGCCGACATATTCATAATGAACCCGCACATGATGTTTTGCCAATAACACAACATTCTTTGTCTAGATGTACCTGCTGTGTGTAAATACGTTTGAACGCATTGCGACTCTTCTTTAATCTATAGACGTTAACGGCTTGGATTATTTGTATCTGCTCACAACATCTACGACGGTTCATATATTTGTATGTATGTCTACGTAATCGACCATGTAGGGGAAACAAGATATCAGTTTGGTGAACTTCGCTGGGCGTCCTCACATCAAACAATCAGCAGAAAACCTTTCTCGGGGCGGTTATAAACAATTAAATCTGCCACAATGATTGTTTAGAAAGCCACGCCCTGGCAACACTGGAAGTAACTTCTGCCGCTTTAGCTAACTTTTCAACCTTCTATAACCTGTAGAATAGGGTGGCCAGTTTCTGATCCATATTTATCATCTTAACGTGCTTTACCTCCAATGAGTGGACTTTGACTACAGAGTGAAATTTTAGTCTACATGCCTCCTTTAACAATTCATCTTGCGACTCTTTTTTTGAGTATAGGCGAGGAAGCAGAGCTTCCCACAATCGTATTGATGAGATCCACGTCGACTTTTGATGAGCACGAATACCGCTTGATGTTTCGTAAGCATATAATTATAGGACAGTTAAAATATATACCCGATCCCATGATCAAAGCGTCCGAGATTTTCAATATTATTTGTACCGAACTAGAGTCCCCGAGTAACGTGACCGAATACAATTACGATTGCTTGATACGTCTAGATATTTTTCCGTGCCATGCCTGGCTAGAAACCGATTGAAAACGTATGCACTGCACTGCAGCACTTTGAAGATTATATCGTTCGGATGCAAAAACTAAGTGCCTCCAAGGACACACCTCAGAAGGGGATGTGGGCTAATCTGATGGTGGAAATCGAACCCACCGAAAGTATTATCTGGTTTCGGAACAAGTATATTGGTGAACTCCAGTTACTTTTACCCGGCTCTATGAAATCATTCCCCAGCAAATACTGAATTTCTTTTTTCAAACATTCCTGTTTGAGAGGGTTCATCCTGTATGGGTGTTGTTTCACAGGTGTAGAATTTATAATTTGAACGATATGGTAGTTTTTATTTGTTCTTGTAGGAACATCTGAAACTAAGTGCTCATATTCAAGTAATAACTGTTTTAGTTCATTCTTTTCTTGTTGCTGCAAATGTGAAAGTTTCTGGTGCGGATTATTCATAATTTCTGAATTCTGAAGATTTGTTACTCCAAAATCAATAGAGTCCGATTGCATACAATCGCTTAAATCCTCAGTGTGTGGGACAGCTACAACTAAATCAATTGCATGATTAACCTGGCCGTCTCTATCAACATACTCCTTTAACATATTTATATGGCAAAGTTGTTTTCGGCTTCGCCTCCCAGGAGTATTTATGATATAATTTGAATCATTTACTTTCTCTTCAGCTGTGTAAGGAAAATAAAACCTGGCCTGAAGACGATTTTATGGTATGGGCAAGAGAGCCAGAGCTCTGTCATCGGGCTCAAAACTCATTTCCTTTGTATTTGTTTCATACCTTAATTTCATTTTTGACTGAGTAGAGTGCAGATTAGTTCCTGCAACGTCACAAGCCTTTGACAACTTATACTTAAAATGGGAAACATAATCAAGAAGATTGATTTCATTATCTTCATTAAAAAGTTTCTCTTATAACAATTTCAGTGGTCCACGCACAGCATGTCCAAAAACTAGTTCTAAGGGACTGAATACTAAAGATTCTTGAACTGATTCCCTAACAGCAAACAAGAGCAAATGAACGCCTTCATCCCAGTCTTTACCCGTATCAAAACAGTATGACCGAATCATATTTTTCAAAGTTTGATGAAATCTTTCTAAAGCCCTTTGGCTCTCAGGGTGATAGGCAGAAGACTTGAATTGTTGGATGCTTAATTCGTACATAACTTGCTGGAAAATTCCACACATAAAATTTGACCCTTGATCAGATTGGACAGATTAGGAAAGGCCAAATTGAGTAAACAACTTTATCAAAGCTTGTACTATTGTTTTAGTTTTAATATTCCTAAAGGAATTACCTCTGGGAATCTTGTTGACGCACAAATTACTCTGCTAAATGGTTCGCCAAATGCAGGAATAGGTTGCAGATGAGCCTTAGATATCTTCTGATTAGGTTTTCCTACCAATTGACAAGAGTGCCAAGATCTGCAGTATTTGCAAATATCACTTTTAATTCTTGGCCAATAGAAGTGATTCAAGATCTTGTGAGAAGTCTTATTAATCCCTAAATGACCAGCCAGAGGAGTTTTATGGGCCAGACTAAGAATTTCCTGTCTGTACGATTTTGGAACCCACACTTCGCTGACCACTCATTACCAGCAGGTATCTCAGGTGGTCTCCATTTTTTCATAAGAATCCCATTTTTATCGAAATAGCAAACAGGTACTTCTGTGGCTTCAGTTTTGCTAATGGCCCTTTGAAACAAACAGGAGATCTCAGGATTTTTCTCCTGTTCGACGACAAGCAATTGTTGTTTGTCACCCTGATTAGAATAAAGAGAATGAATAGTTAAAAGAGGATCACTGTGATCGGTACTATTTGATTGATCCAAACAAGGAGTGACCTCATCAAAAACGAAAACCTGACCAATACATGTGTCAGCTAAAGGAATACTTTCCTGATCAACATCATTCTCAAGAACTTTCTTTGCCATAGCTCTAACAACTGCACAAGCTGGGTATAAATCAGGATTTCTTTCTTAATAGGATCGACTTTCTGATCCAAACAATTCTTCTCAGTTACAAGTGGATTAGTCACAACCTTATCTCCAGCTGGGTCATTGCCAAGTAATAAATGAACGCCCTCAATGGGTAAAGAAAACACTGTTCCGACTGTCATGGGTCCTGAAACTAAGTCTGATGACAAATTTACACAATGGGGAGGAACATTAACAAAGTCGCACTCTATTCCATGAACAAGAACACTTTCATTAGAAGAAGACTTCTCAGAAAAAGGCAAAGTACCTGATAATAAAAGACTGGGAAGCTCCTGTGTCCCTTAAAATTTTAATAGAGATAAGATTTGCTGAATCACTCATGAGCGATATAGAACCCTTCGACATGAATGGTTCATAATTCTCCATAATACAATTAGACTGTGGTTTGTTATACCCAACAAATGTATTGCTTTCAATACATGACTGTGACCTTGACCTCTTAGAAATAAGAGCATTTGGAATAGGTCTGTCTTGATTCTGTTGCTTATTTTTTAATTTGTAACAATCAGAAATAACGTGTCCTTTCTTCTTGCAATAGGTACACGTAGGAAGAGATAAGGGTTTCTGATCAATCTTATCAGAAAATTGATTTCTAAAAGCTGTGCCAGATTGAAATTTAGAAGGGCTCGTATTAGGCTGAACCACCTTTTTACCAGAAGACTGCTGAGTGGAAGACTTACTGACTAAAGAAACTTTATGAGCTAAGGAATACTCGTCAGCAGTACGAGCAACATTTTCAAAAGTTTCGATCTCATGCTCATCAAGATAAGTCTTAGCGTCACTATGGACGCAGTTCTTGAACTCTTCAAGTAATACGAGTTGTCTTAGATTTTCGTAATCTTGATCAACTTTCTTTGCAAAGCACCACCTATCAAATAACTGCTCTTTTTCTCTTGCAAAAAAATTCGACATGACTTTGTCCAGCTTCTTTCTTATAGTTCCTGAATTTTTGCCGATAACCCTCAGGGACTAAATCGTAACCCTTTAAGATGCATTCTTTAACCAGATCATAGTCAGCACTTTCCTGTGCTGACAGGGAAGCATAGATGTCTCGGTCTTTGCCAAAAAGTGCACTCTATAATAATAGAGTCCAATGCTCTCTTGGCCATTTCGAATTTTCAGCAATGAGGAAAATATTTATCTACTTCTTTTTCTTTGAAAGGGGCACTAACCTAATACTCTTAGTAACATAAAAACTTGAACTTGTACGTAAAGTGGGAATTGCTTTTCACTTGCCAGCTCCAATTCTTTTAATCTAAATTGATATTCCCTTTCTTCCTTCTCTCTTTCTCTCTGCAATTCTCTGTCTTCCTTTTCTTTTTGCATTTGCATTTGTTTCTCCTTCCTCTTTCTTCAGTTGCATTTGTTTTTCTTCTTTCTGTCACTGCATTTTGTACATACATTAGCATTATCTCTAGATACCGACCTTCATGCTTTCATGTTAAACATGAGAAATATTTATATCACCTCCCTAACAACATCTTGTATTCAGTGCAATGCATCTTTCTGTCATTGCTAGTGTTCTGTATAATACAAAACAATCACTAGTTGTGTTCGCTGCGCAAATGCGCTAGTAATTTTTAAATTAAGTAGTGTTTAAGTCCCAGTACAAGAGTAGGTAATGTTGATTTGGTTTATTTTCATGACGTCATATCCTTACATGAGGGGTTGGTTCAAAAAGTATATTGCGCTTATACTCGTTACATGTGTACTAACATATAATAACAGAACATTTAATGTAACAACTAACAGCTGTGAGAGCGAGTTTTAAATATACTGCATTTATTTTATGTCAAGAATATGTTTAGATTCAGGGGCCCCTGGTAGTCTAAAGCGCTCGCCTTTACCGATCACTGTCATCTCACCTCTGTCCGCGTGGGTTCGAATCTCAGGCTCGGCCAATGTGGCTATGTGAGAAAACTTGCCAGTACCTTCTCGTGGGTCGGTAGTTCTCACCGGGGTTTTCCCGGATTCTTCCTCCACCAGTAATACGGGCCGCCATATATCACCTATCTTGTGCTGAAAAATGATGTTAAACCCAAAACAAGAACATGTTCTGATTCATAACAGTTGGTCCTCTTAAACCTCATCTCCAAGCATTTATCAGATGTGTACCCTCATTAGTATATTTTTGGCTAGCAACCAGGATATTGAATATTGATGTAGCGTTGACCATTTCCAGATGAGTTAATTTCCTAACTAGGGCAGGGTAGTCGCCGATGGATCTCCCCCATCCCCAGACAGACCAATTGAAATAAGTTTTAAATGTTTTAATGTGACATTTCTTGGTTTGGTATTTTACGGTGCATCAACTCACGGCGGCTATATCGAGCCAAGGTAATTTGAATAAAGTATCTTGCTCAGAGAGATACCACGGCAGCCGTCAAATGCTGATCGGATGGCAAGAAGACCCGCACCCATCTGAGATGCATATTGGAGAATGTAACCAGAAACTTGATTTGACCTTGATCGCCGTTAACATGTTTTGGTGACTTTGGTGCAACTCAGTTCTAAGCACAATCATATTTCCTTTAGTCCTAACCAAGGTCACCAACACATGAACAATAACTTAAAGGTGAATCAATTTTCTTGTCACGGCGCCAAAAACGCATCCAGATCACGAATCTGACATCCTAACCACCGTGCCGCTGGACGACAGCAGCTCCCCTTGACAGTAAAAATCATATTCCATCCATTTTTAAAAAATCAGAACCTTTGTGATTCTGAAGAGCTGGCTGATAGGTTGAACGGTTCGTGACCTTGAGATTTTAATATATAGCTTGTACTGTTGGAGAGACAGGTGGGTTCTTGAAGGACCCGGTACTGAGGCTAGCTATTATAGAGAAGCTAACCTTATATTTAGGAACCCAGATTAAAAATTGACAACAAAAAAGGCACAAAAAACACATTCATGTTTCAGTGACTTACGTAATTAGGTCACAATTATTACTTCCGGTTCAGTACCCACGAATATAGCCCCAGTCATTTGTTAGAGCATTTTTTTTCCTTTCCTTTTGGTGGTGATGCAAGAGTTAGATTTGATTATTCTTAGTATTGATTTAAAGGTAATTTAAAATTTGAGCATTAGGGTGTGTTTCTCTGTGTGTATTTTCGGCCACATTGCACATTGAGTAATGAAGCTTATCAGGATGATCCGGTAGTGAAATCTGTGACCCAGTGCAAGTTGCTTTGTTCAGTACTAAGAAATAAATATTGAGAATATATAGTAAAATTAACTGTGACCTGATTCTTGTCAGTAGTATATCCTTACAAGTTTATATTGGTATTAAAAGTTTATTATTAATGACAAACACATGAAAATTGTATATACCGTGTATACAGACTTTTAAAAAGAGCAATGAAATTGAAAATTAAAAAACTAATTTTTATTTTGAAAAATTAAATAATTTTCGTTTTTAATTTTAATTTTTCCCCAAACTAGTATTTGTTGGAAATTATATTAATCATTATCAGTATCATGCATTCCTACACCATATCCAGGTTGCAATTATGAATATCTGTCAAATTCTGTCAGAGAAAATATCTCTGAATATCAGAATGAGGCCTTTATTCAAAACACATGAAGACATCTTTCGCGTTGATATTGTGCCTCTTGGTAATTCATACGATTTATTATGGGTCCAAGCTGTTAATTTATGCATTTATGATGGGATGACTAATTGAGTAATACATATCTGCTTGTATAGCTTTCAGTAACTGTTTATAAACATTGTTATAAGGCACTTAATGAGAGGACGGTACTTAATGAGAGGACCTAAAGTTGTCTACTAAATAATTTTAACTGACAGAGAATAAAAAATGTCAAAAGAAATATAGGTCAAAGGGATAAAATATAATTTTCCCCGGTATATGTACCCTTGGATGTGAGAAAACAACAAAACGAAATAAGCCGAACACAAAATGCATTCCATTTTATTGTTCAGTTTGGTTAAGACATTGATTGACATAGTGCGGCATTGTGGCCTATGCTGATATTAGGGGAATTCTAATGAACCATTTCACTTTGGGGTCGCTTACCAGTTATTATGTACTTTTGAGATAGTGACGTATGTAAGGTGAAGTTGTTTGCATTTGAAATATGCACAATGGAGAGAATGTTGGCATCCCTCTATGCTACTTTGATGTAATGTGGCTGACATTTCTTAGGATATTGTACTTGTGGAAATTGTACATAATCTAAGCACACAACTAACTAAAATGACTGCTCCCTTGTGCTTATAAAGTCAGCCTGAATTAGTCTAAAGTACACTATCTTTAGCAGCTATTAAATAGGGAAAATGAATATTGCCAGACTAGACAATACCAGCTTCTGAAAGTGCAATGAATGAATTACCAAATATAACAAATGTGGAAAAAAGTTATCGGCTCTTTTTCTTTACAATTTACCTCTGAAGTCCAGGAAGTAAAAATGACCAAGTGGAGCTAGCAGCTTTTTTTAAAGATGCACATCTGGATTATTGCCAAGCTGTTTACTCTATAACCCATATTACACCCATCAATCATACACCAAAATAAAAGGTATTAAAGGTTCTTTGAACAATACCTAAGATATACAAGGTCTTTTTTTAAATTGCCAGTATAACCAGTGAGGAAACCCGGGAAATTCTTTTTCTTTAAAATTCTAACACTATGCAAAATACGAAACTGTAGAGCGCCACCATTATGCATTATTAATTACAGATAATAATTGTTAACTCACTCTAAAGATTACACCAGAAATATTCAAACAGATTATTTGAATCAAACTTCGTGCAACTGATCTTAACATGGTTACATATCCCACATGAGCAAATATCCATATATTTTAGAATGTTGGGGTCAGAAGTTCACAGTCAGTGGATCATATAGGATCTCATTGTACCTATAGTTTAACTGTAAGGCACATGTCTGGCTGTATGCACTTAATATATCCAAAAATATTATTTTCATCATAAATATGATTATGCATGGTAATATATTTTAATTAGCACTTTGGCAGAGTGCGGTAATTTAGCATCGACTGATATCACAGTCCACTAAATGAATCAACTTAATAATTGTTAACCGACACTCTTAAAGATGCATTAGAAATGTTTAAAGAAATCATTTTAATTATGTTTGCACATTTGACCTTAATAAGTACATGGTACATGCCCCATATATACAAATGTCCCTTTCTGTGTACAAGTTTTGGGGATCAGAATTTCACGTTTACTTGATGATATTGGATCTGTTCGTACATACATTTGGGCTGTATTCACTTGCAATATCAAAACTGTTATTTCTATCATGCATAAGATTACTTACAGTAATATTCTTTTTTTTTTAAATTTAGTACATTGTCACTGAATTTCTCTGTATTCTGGTATGTACTAATTCTTGCACCAATCATCAAACCTCACCATCCCAAACTGACTTAAAATTTATGATACCTAGTGTACCTAATTAGTTATTTAGCATGCAAATAGCTAAATATACTTCTAGAAACCTCGTATACTTTTTGGATGAATTATCATTTCAATACATGTCCATTGCTTCATTTGTTTTAGTCTCACTATGACAAGTTTATATTTTTTTTCCTGTTCGTGTACCCTTATTGTCATTTTGAGATCTCCATGTCTAGCACATTTTACCTTCATTACCCTACATTTTACTGTTCTCTAAAATTAAGTGAAACATGTTATATCTTATCAGGTCTAGCCTGGTATCTGAAATAAGGTGCAAGAGTTGGATTAGTTTGGAAGCTTTCCAGTAGTCAGGTGGTGATAGCAAGGTAGGCAATAAGCAATGTACCTGCCATAAGTGACCAGTATTAGTTCATATTACCACACTGATATATAGCACCTCAAAGACATGGCTTAGGTCTTCATGAGAGAAATCAGTACCATTGTTCAGTAAGGTAGAGCCTCCCTGGAACTGTGTTTTCCTCTTTCATTGTCGCTTTTTGTGGTTATCGACGTTGAAACGCAATGCATTTTTGCTATAAAACATGGCACTGGTCCCATCAAAATTGTAAATTTGAGTGCGCTATTATTTATACAAACAACTGGCTGAGTACCTGGCACAATAAATGTGGAACATAGCGCTTGTTATTTTTCCTTAGTGTGTTTACCTATATGCATTTGAACAGGCATATTGCAATTTGTTGCAAAAATCACCGTGAGCTATCTTTCTTCACTACCCCTGGAAAAATAATATCAGTTGTACAGACCGAAACTACTATTTGTTTTAAATACCATTCATAAGTCAACTTTACTGTCTAAAATTTGTCACCTTGAATTTTTAAACTTGTATGAAAATTTAATTTTTCGTTAAAATTTAGTTTTCTAAATTTAAATGTTTATTTAAATTTATATTAAAATTTAATTATTCGACGATTTTACATTTTGAACATATTTTCAGACAAAACTTTATCTTGTATTACAATTAAGTATTTACTGCATTAAAAAATTCCTATAATTAAGGAAGATATAGCAAATTTAGTTTTGGTTTCTCAAGAGCACTTGGGCCAAACCTTGCACCCTGTGCAACACCAGCACTACACACTTTCTGACTGCGGTCACGCAACTTATTTGCTATGAAATTCAAGAAAACTTCATGTGTAAAGTTGAAATAGGTGTGGAATGCAAATATTCAAGTTTGACTAAACTTGGCCCTAAAAGAATAGTATAGTCCTAGTCTATTTTTAGAGCATTTTTTTTCCTCCCTCCTTTTGGTGGTGATACAAGAGTTAGATTTAGGCATTCCTAGTATTGATTTAAAGGTAATTGTCTATTCTTGAGAATCTGAGCATTGTGACGTGGTTTTCTGTGTGACAGTACACATTGAGTAGTGAGGCACTGATGATGATCCGGTAGTGAAATCTGTGACCTAACTGCACGGTACTTTGTCTATAGTCCATCCTCTAAGAAAATGCCGTCTACATAACAAGAAGTTCATCGTTAGTTCATCACTGAAGATACTTTAGAATAAGATATGATTTATTATCATTTAGACACAATGGAAAGTTCAGTACGGAAAAATAAATGTAGAGAACATATAGTAAAATTATTTGTGACTTATTCAATACGAACAGCTGGACAGATCTGGGCCTATTCTGTCATCGGTATTTATGCTTATGATTCCTGTACCAGAGGAATCGCAAAGCAGTAGACATAAATATTTGATATAATAGTTATTACTAAGTCAGTTAGGTACTTAGATGGCGGCAGAGAGTCCTTTAGTACCTAACCATATTGATATCACGGTAATGAAAGCCCAGATAAAGCAGACAAAGCCGCTGTGATGTCAACTGTCACCGAAAGGAAGATTCCGTATGCTATAAAACAGACAAAGCCGCTATGATGTCAACTGTCACCGAAAGGAAGATTCCGTATACTAATCTCCATCAACTGTTATATAAATTGGAATGTTCCTTATCCTTGACAAAATGGGTGGAATCAAATCACCACAAACAAGCGTCGAAAGATTAAACTCATTATTCGATTGTGGTATCGTTCATATAGAACACATCGCAGATAGGGCGGTATTGTATCGATCTCTCATATATAACAAATGGCAGATAGGGTGGTATTGTGGCGATCTCTCATGGGCAACAAATGCCGAAATCATGCGTACCTCCTGAAGGGCGAACCTCTACCAGAATGCATACTTTGCTAGTATGAACTGACAGGGAAACATATTCTTGACCAGTTGATCTGATGTTAGATTATGCTTCCCACCATCCTGACCCCGGCTCCGATAATATTTACATAAATCTTCTAGATGGGTCGAGCGTATCGACTTCCACCATGTGAGACTGAGGTTAGTTTTGCTTTTAAGTTTTCACATGCACTCATTTAAGAAAGTTTATGACGATGTACCATCGGAGAAACCTGGAATCTTTTTGAGGGAAGCTCTTTATATGACTTATTTTGACCCCCAATAATTTTATCGATTTTAAATATTTATAGTTTTAGTCTGTTTGATATTCGTTTTAAAGAGTTTAACTTTTATGCTTGTTATCTTTTTTCTTTGTTGTACTACATATATACGTTTTCTTAGAAAGGTTTTTCTTCCTAAAATTTGGAGTTTTAGAGAGCGGAGGATTTTTTGTCGTGTCATTTTTTTTAGAACATTACTGTCTTGTATACTTTTTGGCATGCATATAGGCCGGTGATAAAAGTTGCCCTTACTATTGTATTTGCGGACGTAGTGTTAAACCCTCTACACGCATATTGCGGTCATTACTCCTTGAGGATGAATTTGCAAAAGGTTTATGATGACCAGATATGCACATGAATCACGGTCTCTACACGATAACAATGTACTATGTCTCCGCTTTCATAGACACAACTGACAAAACGATTCATGCCTAATTGTTGCACATTAAAACTTTAAAGATGAAATACGAATATTGCTGCCGGTTTACATTCCAAGTTATATTCGAGTTCTTCACCATATACTGGTGAACCATGGACCCAGGTGTTAATATACGTAGAAACAGGGCATGCTAACTTTGTTCACCTTCGTCGTTGGATTTTGCGATGTATTTGTAGAATATCCAAGACTTCGAGTCACTGCATTTTCTCCTCTGATTCAAAGATGATAAAAAGAATTTCTCACATTATTGGCTATTTCTTCGCATTGACGAAAAACTGAGAGAGAGAGAGAGAGAGAGAGAGAGAGAGAGAGAGAGAGAGAGAGCTAGCTAAAACAGTTGAGGGGTGGGGGTTCAAATGGCAGACAAAACAAGCGGAAAGAACAACAGGGCCGAAATGTCTATATTTGGTGCTCAGGTATTGATATTTTTTAATAGCATAAGCAACCACTTGCCAAATTTGTAAATGAAAAACTGTTTTCCTTCTGTCAGATTCTTTAAGACAGAATATGTTGATATATTTAAAGATGGAAATAACGAAATCAAGTTTTTGTTTCTCAAAACTAGAATTTACCTCACCTTTTATAGTGGTCGCCCACCCCCTCCCTCAGCAGTGTGTACCGTCTACTGATTTAAGAACAAATGAAAAGCATCAGAGATATAAAAAAGTACACAAGTTAGTCATTTCATTCCATTATCTTTTCTAACCTGTTTATCGCCATGGGGTCTCTGTTACTATTATCTTGTTCGGTTCTCAATCCAGTCCGGAGTTTCTTTACTAAAACGGCCGCCACAATTGCGTGCTTGTCTGTGTTGTCAGGCAACAGGAGTGAAGTAGCTCATCGTCCTTCTGAACTCTTGATCATTCGCTAAATCCGTGGCTTTGAGAATGTCATCCTTTGAATACATTGATATACCGCTTGCCTTTTATTTTGTTCATTTTTTTAAAAGAAACATTAAATTAAACATTGAAAGTATTGGATGCAACGATACAGTTTTTACCTTCTGTGTGCATATAGTTTAAGAAATCTCACCCCTTCTCTGAAAATGGATATTGCAGGATCTGAGAATGGGACAGTACGCAGGCTGATTGTTTCACACTCATGTTTAGCTTGAACCCAAATACGGAAGCAATGTAAGGTGGCCGCTGACGACATTCAAGTTAAAAATGATAAATATATGAATGAAATAAACGTTTTGTGCATTTTTATATCCTTGATGCTTTTTGTTTTTAAAATCGCACGTGGGATACAAACTGCTTGGGGTTTAAGGCGAATACTATACGAAAATGTTGTTGTTGTTGTTGTTGTTGTTATTGTTGTAGGGTTTAACGCCATTTTTCAGCACAAGATAGGCTGTACATGGCGGCCAGCATAAATGGTGGAGGAAGAACCCGGGAAAACCCCGGAAAGAGCCACCGACCCACGAGAAGGTGAGATGGCAGTGATCCGTAACGGTGAGCGCTTTAGACCACTCGGCCATTCGGGGCCCATATACGAAAATGCGATTGACTGTCACCGTCACTTGTCAACATCAAGGAGGGGTCCTCAATGAGACAACATCAAGCAGGGGTCCTCGATGAACTCAATGTAAATGTAGATCTGGAGTTTCTCATCAAGAAAAGTAATGTTTCTAAGAGGTTTTGTCTACGCAATGCAATATACACGTTTTAAAGCTTGTGCAGCTGTTCACGTTAAGCATATACGTAACGTTTTTGTCGTCTCTATTTTTACTGTTTGAACTATTTCATCATCTACAAGAACAGAAAAGTCATGTATTCATAATTTTGTGCTGATGAAAAGTTTTTAAAACCGCATTATAAAAGGTGGTTTGTTAAACGATGCAAGAGTTACGCAACTATCTCACAGCTTTAGTCAAAAGGTCAAGTTCATATCAGTTTCATATAAAAATTGAAAACTGTCATTATCAGTAAGTTACTTTGCTATCCAGAACTCATGTGTGGCTAAGAACGTTTAGTTTGACCAGGCTACAGCTTGACTAACAGCTTAGATTTTCTTCCAAAGCATGAGATTTTTAAATATCTTCCTGATTTCTGAGCTTGGAAAAAGAAATTACACACTAGACAATTAGCATTGGTAACGGATAAAAACAGGATGAGAACAAAATCACAACATAATGAATTATCATGAAAATACTATGTTTTAACTCAGAGTAAAATGTAAGGATTTCCCAAATCTGAAGAATTTCCACTTGTGTTTTATAAATTAAAAGACTCTCAGCTGTACGATTTTAAAACTATAAGGTTAATGTTCCTCCTTTCTACGACATCTACATGTGACAACAGTCGCAATATTGTCAGATGTATACTGTAAAATCTGCATAATGTGCAACAGAATATAAAATTCCAGGAAACTTGAAAGGTGTGCTTGTAAAAACACAACTTTCTGCCCCAAAAAAGTACATATCAAAATATTAGGACTTGCATAAGTAGTCTTAGTCAAACACCCAAATTTTAAAAGTGGGAACCAGACCTTTTGAGTTGTATAAATAGTGCACATAAATTATGTGTAAATATTCGAACAACTGCGCTGTTACCGAAGAAGCTCATAATTCCATACAAACGCAAGTTTAGCAAAGTCGCACACACCAAATGAAGAAATGTATTTTGTGGAAAATCCGTTTGTACAGATGGGATTAGCTTTATCAAGAAAAACGGAGAAAGAAGTAGAAGACAGCACAAAAGATAAAATGGAGCTCGACACTTCCAACCTATATGGAAAATGCCTTAAAGATAGTAGATGTGAGAGAATGAGGGGCATCTCAAAAGCGGTATAAATAGGCTGGATTATTAATGATCTAGTTGGTACAATAATTTCCAGTTGATGCTTGCAGCGAATTTAAATCACAATGATAATTTATTTTAATGATGGGGAATGGATATGCATCCAATATAATGGATACATTTATCGTCACTAAAAATTGACCTCAAGAGTGAATGCGTAAATATATATATATATATATATATATATATATATATATATATATATATATATATATATATATATATATATATATATATATATATATATATATATTCATCCTTTCGACATTTAATTAAGTACATGACTGCAGTGCATGGTATCTAGATATGTCATTAATACTGATTAATTAGGGAAGTGTTACTGTGAAACCACAATTCCATTGCCTTAATCAATATGTCTTTGTTGTGCATTGTATGGACTGCAGATGAATTGAGCAGGGTATCATACTTCATGAATTTATTCTTGTTTTTATTCCTTATTATCTTTTATCGGATATCACATTACATAAAAGACCTTTAAGACTTCGGAGTAATTCTCATTAATTTGAATCCCAAATCATTTGTCTGCTTCGACTCATTGTGAACTTAGGTCTCACTGGACAGTTTATCTGGTGAATTTTCATCCGACAATGACCTATTGCAGAAAAATGAGAATAATTTTACACTGAAGATACAAATAAAAACAAACTAATGATTTTTGTAAAAAGCACGCATTTGAGATTTTGACTGCGGCAATCAGGTTAATTCCTTATACAAATGGTGGCTTTTATACTGAACCAACACTGCCACCAACCCCGCTTTTTACATTCATTTTTGACAGCAAAGAGCTATTTTGAATATGTTCCTGTGACAAGGTGGCTAAAATAATCAGTATGTGCCTTATGCATGAATAAAGTTCACTAGTACTATAACAAATTAGCATACTTTTCATCACCCCTCAACCATCTCGATTTTTAGATATTTACCTCTGTAGCAGACATACGTAAATACGTAAGCCAAGTTGGCTGTTTATTTGCAGCCCAAGTTACGCATTTGATCTCCAGTGCTAGTCTAACTGTGACAGGCAGTCACCAAACAAGCCAACCCATTTTCAAGCCTAACTCAAAGTAAATCTAAACCACATTACAGATTTAGCTTCTGTGTGAATTTATAAATGCTAGGCTTATCATAAATAGGTTCATGCCTTCTACCTTAAAAATTAGGGAGGTGTCAAAATACGAAACTATCCAGTGAGACCTTAGCGTACACTGACAGACATGAAGGGTTCTATGTAGAGTTTTACCCTGATCAGATCTATACTTTACCTAAAGTGATTCTAAAGAATGCATTGAGTTTCTGTTTACAAAAACACATTTCAATTTGTGTTCTTGGAAAAAGGAAAGTGATTTTTTTGCAAGAATATTTGCATGTAAAACAATGTTGCTGTCCAGTGCCGCATTATAGATAATAATTTCATAAAATTATCGTTTAAAGGGAAGAAATCAACTGTTCTTGTTTGCAAACATTAGTAGACTTTTAACTCCTTGCAATCCGTGGAAGCTATCATAAACACCATGAAATCACATACAGAGTTTCACCCAAAACATACATACTTTAAAAGCTATTTCTTCCAATTATAAAATTGAAGGGAATAATAATAATAATAATAATAATAATAATAATAATAATAATATTCAGCTGCAATATGCATAGTTTGTTATTTGTGGTTTACATTTTCCTCATTCACTACTTGTATGTACTTCACAACCATTCCATCTACAGTCATAACAACTGAATGGAAAATTTACATTTAATGAAAATTATGAAGACAACTGGAACATCATATTGATAGGGCAGATAAAAAGCAACGTTTTAGCTACAGTTTCTGTTTACAGTTGCTATACAGTATACTTAGTACTAAAAATTAAAACAAAAGTCTTGCTGATATAACTATGTGTGTGTGTTTTTTTTATCATTATACTGTAGTCAAATATCAATGTATGTAATATGTTTGTTTTTCTCGTTGCATGAAGGGCGTTTTGAAGATAGTGTACTTTATCAAGCAATCAAAGATTTTTTTCAAAGAGTGGAAAGGTTTTGATATCTTTTCATAATTATAATTGAGGGTAAGTTAAAAAAAAAAATAACAGTGACTTGTATCCCCATGCATCTTTTAAAAAGGTGGGGATTATGTCCCACTTACTGTCTGATTGTCTTCCCCTCCATTAATAATGTTGTGTATCTCATACACCATTAAAGATACAGGCTTGAAACACTGCAATATGATTTCGGGTAGTTTTTTGATGTACAAAGTGGTTTCAAAATTGTAATTATGACTCTTAATATGGGACAAATGTCTTGGATTGTTATTGGTGATTTTTTAAAATCTAAGTACTTGAAGCAATGGAGGTGGAAAGCTGAACGTTGGATTGTGTTGTCTTCGATGCGAGGACTATAACATATGCATTGTGATTTTGGGTCAAATTCTCTAACCTTGCTCAAGAATGGTTCTTGTGGATATGCCTCCCCTGGGTCACAAGTTGGAAACTGTTGAAATCCCAAGTCAGTAACCATATACGGACACGAGATAAAACTAGACATTCCGGTATATCAAATACAGTCCACGGGTCATGACCCTTAGGTTGTGGATTTGCCCCCGAGTCATAGCTTGGAAACAGTTGAGATACACACCTTGTAACCATATACTGTTTGAAGGACATAATAAGAAATCAGACACATTTCCAGTACAGACCCAGAGATTGGAGACTTGCTTTTGGGTCATCACATGGAAACTGTTGAAGTCATCAGCCAATATATATACCATATGAACGGCATGAGGAAACAAAATTAGACATGTCCAGTACAGACCTTGGATTGGGACCAAAATTAGACATGTCCAGTACAGACCTTGGATTGGGACCAAAATTAGACATGTCCAGTACAGACCTTGGATTGGGACCCAGTGGTTGGGAACTTGACCATGGTTTATAACATTGAAATTGTTAAGATCTCCAACCTAGAACTATATATGCTTTTAATGGGCACAGACACACAACATACATGCATGCATGCATGCATACATACATACATACATACATACATACATACATACATACATACATACAGACAGACAGACAGACAGACAGACAGAGAAACTATGAAACGAGAAATACACACAGTATTGAAAGATTTGTCCTGGATTAGGTCATACACGTATCTTTATATACTGGAAGCATTGTGATATGCATTGTCATGTCATTTACCTAATTCAAGTTCTTTTTTTTCTGTATCTCACTTTAGAGAGATGAAACTGAATATGCTTGTATCCATGATAATCTGACAGTATTTCAAATACCGCTTTTATGGTTCTATTTTATATGTTAACGCATTCATGTTTTTTTCATCCAGGCTGTAGCTCTGAAGCTGGTTATGATATTGTAAAGAATGCATGTTGATACAGGGAGTGTGTTGCATATCATGCGCTATGTCATTTTCAAGGTCAAAATAAAGCCAAGAACACTCGTGGTGTCATATTAAATTATGATAAGACTATTGATGCATTTTCTTTTACAAATTAAGCATATTATCTTAAAACATTGATATTCCATCCTTCTGTTAATATTTACTTGTCTAGCCTGTAACTTTATAACACCTGAAGAGATTAATGAAACTCTGCCCATATCATAACTAGACGGTGTGTCACATACCATATACAAGCCACTACAACCACCACTAAGTTAAGTTCACAGCAAGGCTATGGAAATTGTAATTATGTTATTTTGTGCATTTTGGATAACGTTTTAACTGTTGGAGATATTTTAATGAAACTAGTCATACATCATAATTAGAGATACCATAACCATGACCTCAGTCTATGTCCTAAAATCACAGCTAGGGCAAATTTAAATCTGCAATCTCTGTCCATGTACATTATAATATTTGAACCAATTAAGGTATTTTCATGCAGCATTAGCCCGCTTAATATCTTGACTTGGTAGTGTTTCATGTAGTCATGTTGTCTCCCCCGAGGTGAAAGTAAAAAACAAGTGAATTAAGTGACCTGCTTCCTTATCTATGCTGTCATTTTTAACTTCGTCGTATATTTTGTATAAAATTGTATCCAATTCCACACTTCATTATGCGGTTAGCAGGTTTGTAGCTCCAAGATCAAGGTCATTTCTAGGGAAAAAGGCACGAGATCAGCATATAATGTGCCGTGTGGCACTCTTGTTACTTAAGTCTGTATGTTGTGTTACATCTCATTGTTTTTGGTTCCACCTTCAAAATCAAAGTTGTAGACTTTGAAAGTGTTTTCGACATGATTTGCTATCAACCCATGTGACAATAATGTGAAACATTGCGTGCTTTGAGTCTGCGCAACTTATCTATCTTTGTCATGGAATTTTCATCAATTTTATGTGCATGCAGCCATAGCAATATACCGTCAATAATTCATTAAAGAGACGATCATGCAGACATGCTGCTGTTTTTTGAAGATTTCTTTCTTAAAATAATTTTACATTAATTTCAACAAGGCACAAATGTTGGTACCAACAGCTCTCTCCACATGAAAATTATATGAAAGAGGCTTGGAACATGGAGAGTGTTCCAGCTGCTGGAGCTCCATAGAGAGTGAGGCATAACACATACAGTATCATACATTATTCATTTATCATCTGTCATGAATGAAATTATGAAGTGACACAATTTTAGTTCCCATAACAATCAGATCAAAAATACACCTTGACATAAAGAAATAATTATATCTGGTTAAATATTCATGAAGTGTTTTTAGGTGCGTTCTATTTTTGACAAGTTCCATAGCAGCCCTTAAAACACTAAAGCAATCAAGCGAAAATACCTATTTGCACATCTCCCCCCCCCCCACCAAATACCCTGGAAAAGCTGTAAACGCCCCATATTTTCTTCCCTACAAGCCCTATTATTGTTACTCTCTTGACGTGTATATAACGTTCATCCAGCTGCGAATACTGTAGGCACAGCTCTGACGTCCCAAAACGTGCCAGCACATATTAACATCAGCTTGAACAATGGGTGAATTGGGGATGAATATGTGTGTTTATTATATAAATAAACAGATAAAGGGCTCAAGTTTTTATTCTTTTATTTTGTGCGTCGCGCGCGTGCGCGCGTGAGATATGTAATAAGGGTAAACTTTGAATCGGTAATACATTGAGATGACCCGCATTATCTCATTACACATCATTTTTGACCAGGAAAGTCCTACATATGCCGAAGTTTTGCCGTTTTCAAATCCGAATTTCAACTTTATTAAATTGAACACAAGCTTAATTTCATTTTTTTAAAAACATTTTGAATTAAACTGAGACAATGAAAGAAAAGAAAACTTTTTAAAACTTTATGCAATAGAACCCTTTTAAGAAATATGCTGACAAATTTAGTAAAATTGTCTTCTTATTATTAGAGCTGGCACGCACTATACGTGGTAAGTTAGCTCAACAGCACAACGATACTAGACTTTCCTAGGACACCTCAATACGCCTCTCTGCAGATTCTGCAATTAACTCTGATATATACTTGGACTGATAAGATAAGGATGATGGCCATTATCTAAATTTAGAACGATTTAAGTATTTTTTATGAAAATGATGAAAATTTCAAGTATGTTCTTTTTGCATCTATCCGACGAAATATCACCGAATGTTTGTTTAAATCACACACACACACACACACACACACACACACACACACAGGCATACATTTGGCTAAGCATATATTAGATAGCTAAACTGGTTCCAAACTACTCCCTACAATATATTACATAAATCTCCGGTGGCCTAAGTGACTAGACCGTAAACCTCGGATACGGGAGGTCGCGGGTTCGAACCCCGGCCGAGTCATACTAAAGACTTATAAAAATGGTACTAGCAGCTGAGCTTGGCGCTCAGCATTAAGAGGTTAGTGTTAGAACCGGTCCGCCTGGTCTCAGGATAAAGTTACCGGGTTAGACATGATGCCACATGCCTGCGGTATGATGCCCCAGTGCTAGACATCACTATAATTTGCCACATCGCATACATCGTAGCGATTCGACTCAAACTGTTAAACCTCGGTTTAAAATACAATACCACCACCCATGGATCAAGACGGGCACATTGTTGATCTGTGTGGTGATACATTGACCATACAACTTAAACATTAGAGACCGACCTGACATTTAGATATAATAATGACAATTGTATGTGGACGTGTCAAACCCGTGCGCCTTGTTAACGCGACAAAATCCGTTTATGCGACATACTACGGAATTGGGCTCGGTGACTTTGTTCGTGGATTTTTTTTACAGGCGCACCAAAGGTGCTTGGGGATCTGACCTCGCTCGCTGAACCAATCGCTAAACATGTTTCAATACGAGTCGTTA
Organism: Megalonaias nervosa; assembly: GCA_016617855.1. Lineage (NCBI taxonomy): Eukaryota > Metazoa > Mollusca > Bivalvia > Unionida > Unionidae > Megalonaias > Megalonaias nervosa. The sequence goes on along the minus strand of JAECUM010008388.1, from coordinate 55,213 downwards.
ATAACATCAAAAGTGCTGCTGTGGATCGGATGAAACAACTGGGATCACAGGCGGCTCAATCGCTTCGAGATCGACTACAGCGATTAGTGATTCAACAACTAAAAGCAGTCACACTACCATCGACAGAAACAATGTACCTGTGGTTGGTGAAATTAATGAAGCCGCTCAGCAACGACTGTCCGACTCAGTGATTGCAAATCTGGCCATGGGAAGTGGATTACGGTTGAAGACGAGAGTTCGAAGTCGCCAAAGCCGTCACGCAAAGGTTCGAGTCGGAGTTTATAGTGGACAAACAATCGCTCAATCTAACGATATATATGGTTCTGCATTTGACATGACGCGCATTTGTCCGTTACCGAAGCAAACGAGATATTCAGCATTATTCATACCTGGACAAAGACCCCAATCAAATAAAAATAGAATTGCAAGTGCAGGACACGTCTGTTTTTTCCTTCCATGTGAGATATTCTTGGAAATTAAGGTAAAACCTACACGCGACAACAATGCCAATTACGGTACCGATCCCGAGTTGGAATTTTCAACAACGGTATCATGATGTTGTTTAACAGTGCACGTTGTTCCATTGATGGAAAGGAAACCGAATCTATTATTGACAACCTTGACCTAGCCACGAGGATTCTCGAATTCACCGGATACAGCGATGATTACACGAGAACAGCGGGTCCAACATTGATGTTTGGCAAAGATTTAATAGACCACGTAGATCAGAGATCACATATAATGGCACGACCTAATGACCGTGCAGTTCTACCAGCACTGCAGGGATACAAGATTTACCGTTGTTTAATCCTTATTTTAACCTTGGATTTGCAGAATGTCGATCACAACTCACTGGTTATTCACTGAGGCTTTCGCGTACAATTCTCCTTTGTGACATATTTGGATTTTGTAGCGATGCTCGCAAGGTTATATTTCGAGCTAAGTACATAGTCACCTTATTTCGTAAGAATAACTCCCATGATGCAGTTTGGCGTGATGCATGTGCTTCTGCTGGTAAAGTTGCATTAAAAACATTAACATTATGGATGCCTGTGCTAACTCCATCACTGACTACAGAATCACGTTTGTAATCGTTTATGCAATCTGGAACCACGTGAACACTGTCGTTTCTCGCACAAACCACAGACTCGCACCCACGAGCAGTGGTACAGCTTACATGGCAAGTAAGTACCCAACGAGTTCTTACTGTACCAAAACTAGTGCTCATGCCATTTCATAGATGACGACCAAACACATACTAAGATGGTATTTGATACCTTATGGGTGACTAAAGTTTCTTTGCGGTTAAACAGTCATCAGGAACCTTCTGAAGAAGACAATTCGGACTAACTATGCAGAAGCCACTCGTATTGCACATGCATATTACACTTTGTGATCGTACACGTACCGCATCAAAACGTTGACACGGGTCTGCACATTTCACAACAAGACTTTGGTACGTTGTACCCGATTTTTTGCTTTTCTTTGGAGCACCTGGAGTTGTTTAGACAATCCGTTGTCGGCATGTATTTTCGTGCATGTGAAGCTTCCGGTGGTGCGAATAAGAGATGTTATGCAGTGATTCTTTCTGACAAGAACCTGTTGTCGGAGGGCGCGGGTGGCCAAATGAGGGTCCTCGTTTCGCATGTGTAAAGTTCATAACATCTTTCTCACATTCATAATTCAGCCTGTTACGTATTTAAATAATAATATTCCATCATCAAATGAAGATCGGCCTTAGTTAAAATTAGCTGGAAAAATTAAAAACGCAGTGAAAACGGTTGTGGGGTCACACTGAAAGTTTCTTCAACAAAACTGACCGGAAATGTTCCCGTGTGGTTGATCCAAACATAATTTGCTCAGCTTAATGCGGCCAAATACAGTAACGCCTCGGTGACATTTAAATTATCCAAATTTCAGGTGACACAAATACAAAAGACCGATGGAATATGTCCATTTCTTGCTACGATTCCAGTGTTGATAGTAGCAAATGCTGCAGTGGTTTCAAAAGCTGAGGTGTAAGGACTGTTAGAACTACATCAGGAATGGCGCTGAAAATGTCGGTGGGTGGTAGTATAAAAAAGAAAAAGGTATTCGATTACAAGGAACGAGTCTCCGAATATCCCCGGTACAACAAGTAGACGATCACGTCGTTGATCAATCTTGATTTACTCGCGATGGTTAAATCAGTCAAGCATTTCGTGCTATCTTTATGTGAAAAATAAATTTTATCGAAGTTGCCGTGAAACCGGTATTGTTAACCTGGATCTGACACTCATTTGGTTGCATACGTAACGACAACTCAACATCGTTTGTATTTGACTCGTATGGACTTGCACCACCAGAAGAAGTTACTAATTATTTAACCAGGCACCCTAAACAACGACTGTTGTATTCAGCTATATCAGAGCAAACACGGTTGGATGGCCGATATGCGATCATATTATTGCTGAAGCGTTGCGTGCACTTGAGCGTTCATCAACTCCGCAAGCACTTATTGATTTCACATTGGAGTACATTTAATAATATACAAATATCTATTAATATTTACGGACGTTACTCTGCCCGACGACATGGTGCTGATGTGGATCCAGGTGACTATATTATTTTTGAAAATCACACAATGTTGACATTTAAGACATTATTGTCAATTTAAAAGGCGCTTTTGCAAAGAACCTGGCTAAAATCACTGAAAATGGCGGAATCAGATACTCTCGCCTGTCGGTTGTCTTTTATCAACGAGTATGTTGACGTTACTAATGCTATAACTAAACAATACATAGATGAACAAATCGCTAACATGCCGCACCACCACGCGTAGTAACGTCAAGGGATAGAATTTACACGCTATTAACTAGCGAAGGAAAAAAAAATTGGTATGGTGAATAACCAATTTATTTTCAATTATGTGGGAAAAGGCTTAGATTCAATGAAACCTTACATCTAAAAGGTGCGCGAGTCTGGATCATATCTGTTCATCATAGCCGGTTTTAGTGCCAGGTATGGTCAAATGGCAATAATGATAAATAATATCCATAGGGTGATCCATTAGTAACGCGAAGCACTAAAGACGATACTATCCAAGAGTCGTTCATATATATATAATATCAATATCGTTGGTTGGCGAAGGACTCGACATTTATCCTGATGGGTACTTAGACACCTTTGGCGTTTTGTATTTAAGATTAGATTTACCGTTTTATATATGTGATGGATTCTGATCGAGGTGATGAGGTTGCAGAATTTACCAAAGGAGTGTTAGACCAATTGGCAACGGATGTTGATATCGATAGCAATTGTGTCCCACTTGTCTAGGAATATCTGATTCAAAAAGGTTTTACCAGATATACACTCAAATATAATCATGTTTGGACTCAAATAAATCTCGACTGTTGGAATCACCCTGATGTACCACAGCCGACTCGAGGCCGACTTGGTAACATTTAAAGTGCACGTGAAGACGCCCAAGCTTTGACTGCACCACCAGGTGCGAAAACACTCCGGATTGTTTCTACAGTGGTTAAGCAGAATTCGCCGCTTTATCCACCCTGGTTACATTGACTAATGAATATTTTACACCAACACTGACTTAATTGAGAAAAAAAAAAGATCTCGACTGTTACTCAGCAAATACGCTCTTGTCCAGGTAACAGTTATTGGACAAACACCATCGTCGATTAAAATAAATAGGCGTAATATGTGTTATTAAATGAAAGGGTGCTAGACCACCAGAAAGCACAATCGCCGGAGACTCAGTTATTCCCCAAGAAGAGGTTTTCTATATGATGGCTGTACCAGTAGAAAGGTGCATCTAAAAAAAATGAATAATTGGTTATAATTGGTTATAAGTGTGTATGCTTATTACACCTGGACAAGAAGAATCCGGACAAGAATCGTACAGTTGTACTACTTGATGGTATTGTTGATAGAAGAACAATACTAGACCCTAATGGTTACCGACGTGAAAAAATAATCGCATCGGAGAAACAGCTGCGAGATAAAACCACCAAGAGAACCATGTTGATAGTAAAATACAAACGCACGTGTTTGGTGGTAGATGCTATTTGCGGTCTCACTGCGGCAACAACTGTTGGTCTTGGTGTGAAAGGAACCGCAACCTCGACAACCATCATAGGTGCGTCTATCGGAATTATTGTTGACGCTATATCGATAGTAACCGGTGTCTCTGGTACTAGTAAATTAATTTAGATACGGTTACATTCATGAATACGTGTTTATTCTGCTTGCAGCTGCACAAAGCAGTCTCAACAAGATTAGTAAACTGTATTCAGTGGCTATCGACGATAAAATAATTAGCGCAGCCGAATTCGAGGCTATGTTGCCGGAAATAGAAGATCACCTACAACTCTGAGCACAGATCAGTAACCGAGCGGTTGCGGATTTACAGACAGTAACATTCGAGTAAAAAATATCTAGACTTACAGACAGTAAAAGTCGAGCGTAAACAATCTTCACTTACGTGGATTTATCACCCACGGGTTGCACTTAGTATATAGGTTGCTTGTCAAGCCATGGGGGAAAGAGGCTGTGGAAATTATCAGGACCCCAAAAAGGACAAAAATTCCACACACACAAACGGCATAATGACACTACTAGCGGTGACCGGTACGGGCCAAGGTTAGAGGATTTCAAGCACTCGTGTCTGTGAGTATAAATGGAGAACTATTGATGAGACTGAGTTATAGAAACCCTTTGAAGATTGCGTATATCGTTCTTCAGCCGCTTACTAATGCCTGTTTTCAAACAGTGAACATTATTTTATTAGGTCCTTACTGAACATAATTATTATATCTTTCCATCTTTCGAGGACTGTTCAGTCTTTTCAAAAATCGATGAAGGCAACAAGATCAGGTTAAGAGAACCTTGTTCATCTATTATACATATTCAATTAGTATTTTTAAGTTTTTTGTCCATGATTATATGTTATGTATAATTGTATTTTGCACTTGACCTTGTCCAAAATCAAGTTCATTGTGTACATAACCAGGCATTTTGATTTGGAAACAAATAATACGTACTGAACATTTTTCTGTGAGTGTGGGTTAAATATTAGTATCATTATCAGTGGAGGGAAACATGTTTATCTGGATCTGGGTCTGGATCATAGGAAGTACCTCATGGATTAACCTTGTCTACCTGTTTGCCATGATGTTTATTATAATTTTAGTAACTGATTTTATCTTGTTGATAATATTCCTGAAATGACCCTCATCCTAGTTCTAGTTTATGCTTTAGATTTTTAAATAATGTTGTTTCCTAGAGAAATCGTTTATTCTTTCATTTAACAGATAAGATATACTCAGGTTTTATTGTTGTGTTCAGTATTTCATTTGGGTGGAATTATTTATTCAAATTATTATTCACTAGAAATACAAAGTGCTCATCCATAATATTCTTGGACTGGAGCATTAATATGGAATTATAGGCATTTGAGATAAGAACATTTTTGGATTATATGATTGTGATACATCAAAAGACTCAGCACATCTCCACGCTGCAGGCTACTGGCGCAATAGCATATTCGAGTCTACAGGCACATCAACACATTAAATATTGGAATTTGTATGAAATACCAATGCAATTCAGTTGAAACTTTATACGTTTGTATTATGATCAATCTTTCAGGACTATTTGGGATTTAATTCTCATTACTGTAAGTTCTTTTTAAATTTTCATTTTCTATTCTAGGGAATAAATTATTTATTCAATTTTACAAAACTAGTTGGTTTCACTCTTTCCTGTTATTTAGTTTACGACCATTGAGTCGTAACATCATTAGTTATAGTAAAGTCCACTGAAAAACAGGAAAATTTGAAGCTCGTTAATGTTTTTATAATTACCCTGTATTATATGCATCTCAAGTGATTTTCATTTTATAATGACGACACCAAACGCGTCAGCCAACCTAACAAAACAACAATGAGAGTTATTTTAAGAAATAAATATCGTAATAGATAAACAATTGTGTTACAAACAAAAAAAAATTTCGCACATCTTTAAACAATGCATGAAGAAAACTATTGTCACATGCATTGTGATTACGACACCAGATTATCGACGTGTGCTGGGAATTGAATGAGGAACAAAATCATAACATCAAGTAATCATAACCATTAGAAACGGGTTATGCTCTCCAAAAAATGTTCATGGTCCGCAATGTATGTTGTTTCTACGGGACTGTGTACATTGGTGACCTGTGCAGATATGTACGTAAGAATCAGTTTTTGTATTCAGTTTCCTACGTGATGAAAGAATTCACATAGCATGATTTTTGTTAGTAACATTAAATTACACCTATCCTAATGAAAAAAAAAAAAGTATTTACCTTATTCGTTCAAGACGAAATCACTTCCAAATGTCACTGCTCTATACGGTCATAAATGTCGAATCAGTTTTAATAATAAGGTTGAATGTTTTGTTTTAATTGATTGTCTGACATCATGAAAACATAAAAACGATCAATCAAGACGACCTCACTCCATGAACCCACTGTACAAGAAAGTCATAAATATAAAATCATTTATCTGCACGCTTTCCAATCGTGTTTTGTTTCCATATTCAAAGTAAAACTGAATGTTTTATGTAAATATGTTACATGATATCATGAAAAGTACAAGGAACTCTCTAGACGAGCTCACTCCCGGACCTCACTCCCTTAATAAGGTTCAAAATAGTTGAATGCACACATTCGGGTCGCGTTTTGTTTTTAATTTCAAACAAGAATAAATGTTTAAATACGAAAGGTATTTGAAAAGTTATGAATATTATGTTATAGACTTTTTTGTAACTTGTCAATAAAATTAACGCCGATCGATAGATAACATTCTATAAAACCACCTGCATTCGGCACGCTGGATAACTGCAGATACATGCGTGTGCACGGTTGTTTACAACGAGCTGAATAAAATACTGACCTCTCATTGGTCGACCGAAAATGACATATTGCACCTAACGATAACCTGATTTTCAACTGACCATTAAGGGATTAGTATTTTATTCAGTGCGTTGCACTTGAATATTAAGCGAGCGCGATCATGGTCACGTCGAGTAGTAGCCTTGGAAAATAGTCTGTCATTCCTAAAAGGTACGATAGTAAGTCAAGCTTTGAGTAGGCATGTAAAGTCGTATGCTTAAATTAAACATCGGTACCAAATTTATTTCGCTATGCGAAGTCTATCTTGAAATATCCGCTCTGATTCTTAAATAGTTTGCGTAAGAAGGGAGAGAAGCGTTCATCCTTGTAGTCTTTTATAACACAAGCCTGACTAGAAGGTAAATTGTTGCTTTTAAATGTCAGTGCCGTAAAAATGTCGGAGGAGCACAATTCAGCTTCTGAAGAAAGGGCTGTCTGTAAAATTCTGGCGTTTTTAGGCTAATCTCAGCACATATTGTTACAAACGTATGGAGTGTCTGAGTCAGATTTTCCTCTCCATTTCCTTGTTATTACAAATTTTGCCACCTTTGATTTAGTACGCACTGACTGGCTTCAGCTTACCCAGTATCGGTTCATATCATTACACATTTCATTTTGCGTACAATTGTTAGTGGAGAGAGAGAGAGAGAGAGAGAGAGAGAGAGAGAGAGAGAGAGATTCTTTTATTCCTCCATTTTCGGAAGATTTTAAGACAAATTAAAGAAATGCAGTGTAATACATTGAATCACAAAATAGTGGATTCGTTACTTATGAAGATTTAAAGAGATAGAGACATGGTATAAAAGGTGTCAAAATAAGTCTCCCACCGTCTCCGAACCCTTTAAACGCCATTTTTTCTAGTCTCTTCCTGTTTGGAGAGAGGTTGTTGGGTCATGTCATTCCGAGTCTGTTTTTGATCAGCCTTCAACAAATGTGTGACCCATCTATTGCCCTATCAAGTAACAAATAGGCTTGGAAAGTAGAGAGACTGACTGAGTGAGTGACTGATTGTGGTTTTACGGCGCATCAGCACTGTAAGGCTATTTAGCGCCATCGAAACATGTAAGATTATTTACAGTTGATTAAAGGTTTATTATCGACCATCGATAATAAAATGAAACAGTTTAAAGCGAAACGACAAGATCGTGAGGGCATTATAAAAAGCTTCACGATCAACAAGGTAGAGAGCGACAAAAATTAGAAAAGAAGCAAAAATTTTCAATTCTACTCCGGCTTCATACAGGCCAAGTTCTGATTTCGTTTTACACTGTAGCAATCGCAATGTTCCCATCAAAATTTGCTTTATCTCTGTCAGTGGTTGCTTTAGCAAAACAACAACAACAACAGCAACAACAACAACAACAACTAACTATCCAAAGTTTAATTTCAAGGCAGACAAAAATTATTTTCTTTATAAGTACAAAAATTCAGTTCTGCCGTTTTCAAAACTTGAACAAAAAAATATACGTTACCGGAATGAGAAGGGATGTGCACTGTTTGCTTGAGCAGCAGAGGAGGTGAACAGACCATTTTTGTTCGAGATCTTATTTATGAAAAATAAGCCTTCCTACGAAAAGGAAATCTTAAGGTCAATAACGTTAAACCACAACCTCTAACTGGTTAGCTCATTTTGTTACTTTTCTCTGACGCGCGTTTTTATTTTTAGGAATGTTCCGTTTACGCGCTGGTCACTCAACGCTGGTCGTTCACCTTCTCTGCTGCTGTAAATTAAACAGCCATTATAAATATTATCAATAATGATTGGAGAACCACACTCAGCTAGATTAGCTCGAGAGCGACCAGATGCAATCAAAAAATATTTACCCGTCCGTGATTTAGTTAAACAACAACTACAAGCTCGTCAGGAATCTCAAGTTGAATTTGCAGAAGGTGCAGAACAATTAATTGAACCAATTGTCGAACCAACAAAGAAAATTGTTACAGCAACTGAGGCAACACAAAGAGCTCTTGAAACATTATTTGTTGATATTGCTGGCCGTATTCAAGCAGCTCAACCTGGGGCTCAACCACAACCACAACCACAACCACGAACCAGAATTAAGATAATAGATAAATTTACGCCTGAAGATGTTGCTGCTATCAAGGACCCAAAGCAAGTATTTGATATTGCCGCGTTTGGATATTATGAAAGAAAAAAATATGTAAAACCAGAGCATGTTAAATATCTAAGCTCTGCCAATTGAATTAAGGATGTATATCGCATCGCTACTAATACTCCGGAAATCAGATCTAATGAAGATATTAAAAGTTTTAATATCTTTGATGATATTGTACATAGACATATAGAAGAAAGAGCTAAACAATTTGAATTACCATCACCACAACGACAATTTGAATTACCATCACCACAACAACAACGAGAACAATCATTACCGCAACAATTTCGAGAAATGATGAAACGATTGCAATCACCACGACAACCAGTCAAAATAACAGAGGAAGAATATCAAGATCCTCGCGCAACTGGAAGTGGTTTAGGAAGTGGCCTTATTACTTGTCCCAATAACGTCCTTGCTGATGTTGATCGACTAGAAATTCTCATTGGAGAAAAACGAGCTGGCAATAATTTCCCAGAAATCATTAATGAAGCAGCTGATATTTGTCAACGATTATTTACAAGTGGTGTTATGGATATTAATGTATATCGGTCCCTCATTAATGAAATTAGTGACGATTATCATAGTGATTAAGTATGTAATTAGATGCAATTAGTGATAAAATCACTTAATAATAATATGATCATACACAATACTCATAGACCAACCATGGTCAGGGTAATAAATTCACGATTACCAGTATACAAAACGACCTACGGAGATGGACTAGGTGATGTTGTTCAAGGTCTATTTAGAAGGATAGCCCCAAAAGCAATACCGCTTGCAAAGCAACTAGGAATGAAAGCTATTGATGTTGTTCGTGAAAAAGGTATTGGCGCTGTTGGTGATGTTGCTAGCAAAGCATTCTCAGCAATCAAGGATAGACTAGCGCGATTAATACGACGAAAACCTCAACCAGTGAAACTGGCCAGCACTGAAGTGATGCCCGCAAATGTCAGTAAAATAATAAATCAAGCTGCTAATCAAAAACTAGCAGAGTTGGCTACCAACACTAATGTTGGGTTAGAAAAAGAAAAAAATATAACCGCTAGTCTGATAGCAGGAAGCGGTCTTCGTGTATGACGAAGACGATAATAATAAAGATGTTCAAACGTATATCTGATCCCGCGTTTTGACATGGATGCACCAGTTTTAAAAGATGAATCTGTGCGCGATTATCAATATTATTCTTATGACGCACGAGAGCCTAATCACCGTGGAGGACAAATTGAGCTGCAAGTTCAGGATACAAGCAGATATTTCTTACCCGCTGAAGCATTTATCGAGGTTGAAGGTGAAATTCTAAAAACAGATAATACTGAATACGACGCTGATGTTAGTGTTGGTTTTGTTAACAACGGTGCTATGGCTTTATTCAAAAGCGCCATATACATGATTGATGGGAGAGAAATTGAAACACTCTATAATGATGTTGATGTTGCCACGACGATACTTGGTCTTGCGCGATATAGTGATGACTATTCAAGATCAGCTGGTCCATCAATGATGTTTGTAAAAGATATTTCTAACCACGCTGAGTATCGACAGTATGATATAGGACGCCCACAAAACCATGCTGGAAACGCCGGCGCTGATGTGCAAAATATAATTATTAATGTTGATCCAGATTTCAACTTAGGATTTAGATCACGTCGAGCAATGTTAAGCGGTGCAAGGAGAGCATTTTCATGTGCGATTTCATTATCACATATCTTTGGATTTTGCAGAAATGTCAGAAAAGTCATTTTCGGAGCTAAGCATACAGTTGTACTTGTGAAAAAAAGGTACCGACGATGATGCAATATGGAGACCCGCTGGTGATGCTGGTAAAGTAATTCTTACAAAACTTTCATTGTGGATGCCAGTAATGACTCCAACAATACCTGAAGAAGAACATTTACTCTCTTTTATGAGTCAAGATGGTAAATCAATGTTATCATGGTTGACAATGACCACAGATGCTGTGCAGAGTAATGTTAATGGTTTATTCACATGGCATATAGCATCACAGCAAGGTGCTTCAGCACCAAGGCATATATTTATTGCATTACAAGATACTGCACGAGTAAACAATCAAAATAATAGTCATATGATATTTGATAAACTCGGTGTTTCTGAGGTTTCTTTAAGGATAAACGGGCATCAAGAACCCTCCGAGGATATTTTGTTGAATTTTGAGTTAAATCTTGTAGCACGTGCTTATCATCGATTAATGACATTCATGGGGCGTGATCAGAATATTGATTCTGGTTTACAAATATCACAGTTAGATTTTACAACATTATATCCGATTTATTACTTTTCGCAGGAACATTTAGATTTAACCAGACAGTCCGTCGTTGACATACATTTTCGAGCTCATGTTAACAGAGATGTTGGAGCTGTTCCTAATTACAGAGCAATTGCTGTTATACTCAGCGATAAATCAATGTTACTTGACGGTGTTGGTGGACGAATGAGAGTTATTGATGCCCCAGTAGAAAACATGTAATTAGATCACTCATAATAATTATAAATGTCATATCTAGTTAATGTCAGTCTGACTCCTGGTCAGATTATAAAGCTACAATCATCATCAAAAAATAATTGTGCGGCAAAAATATCACTAAAGCGAGAACAAATCGCAGGTGGTCCGAATAAGCTATCATTATCAGAACGCCAGCATAGGCATTTCAATGAAGCAAAAAAATTAAATAAAGGTATAAAACTTAATCTTTCTGCGAGTGTCATTAAAGACATCGTTAAAACGGGTGGTATATTTCCACTTCTTGCCGCGTTACCAGCAATAATAGCCGCTGCAGCCCCAGCTGTTGTAAAAGCAGCTGCATTAGGCGCTGTTGGAACCGCTGCTGGAATGGCGTTAAAGAAAGCAACTGGTCAAGGAATTATGCACGCAGAAAACATAAAAAAAAAGATCACGGGCAAAACAACACGGAAGACGTCTAAGAGCACTAAACGTGTCACAGCCGGGCCGTCTAAAATTATCAGGCCCAGCATACGGTTGCGGTCTAAGATTGCCAGGGACCCCATATTCATGGTACGGAAAAGGTCTAAGTACGGAAAAGGTCTAAGACTGCCCCGGTGACTTCGTCATCGAATTCGATGATTGTTCCTATGTCTAATTTTGATTTACTTAATGCTGCTAAGCAACTGAATATAAAAAACTTTAGAGGAGTTTTATGCGTGATCAATTACCTACCGTTGCAATGCAACATGAAACTGATATTATTAATCTCGATAAAAACTCTGGTTCAGGCACTCATTGGGTGGCATATGCAATTGATCCACGTGGAATTATTTATTTTTATTCATATGGACTGGCGCCACCAAAAGAATTTTTAAAATATGTTAGTACAGTACGAAGTACTGCTGTGCAAAGTAAGAATTCGATGCGTTCTAAGATCTGGTATTCAACATTACCAACACAAAAATTAACGGATCCGCCAATATGTGGTCGAGAAGTACTCGCTGTACTGGATGCTGTATCAAAATCAACAACGCCACCTCATAAAGTCGTGCATGAATATACTATGTTGTCACACTTAAACAGATATTAGTAAATATAATGGTAGATATTTATGGAAGATCTTCTCGCAAAGCTCAGCAGCAAGTTGATTTATCTAAATATGCAACTCTTGATCAGCTCAGAAATGAAATCGATGATTTATTAAATATACAAGTGTGGATCAAAATGAAGTCGTTGTTTTTCAGGATAAAGAAGGACGATTAAAGACGAGTAATATACAACTGTTAGATGTTCTTATACGAATTCCCACCGCGGTTATTAATAATATCGTTACTTTTGCTGATCAAGGTAAAATACAAGATTCCGGTAAGTCAGTTAACGATTTTATCAAGCGAGCTGGTGATTCATTCACCGGTCACATTATCATGAATCGAAATAAAATTATAGACCTTGGAAACCCAGCCGCAGATACAGATGCAGCAACAAAAAAATACGTCGATGATCAAGAATCTAAGTACGTATTAGTCAACGGTGGTATAATGCGTACATTTCTCAATATGAATAATAATGGTATTAATAATCTTAGAACACCAGAATCAGATTTCGACGCTGCAACGAAGAAATATGTAGACGATAAGGAAATTCCTATGACAACTTCGTTAGCTACAATCAATGATGAAATGACTACACTCAATACTAATTTTAATAATCACGTACAAACGTTCTTAAATTTTCGTCGAAATATAAACAGATCTATTAATGAATTTTTTGGAAGTCCACCAAATGTTGATATCAAACTCTCCGACGTTAACGCGAAACTCAACGATATTGTCAGTGGAATACCTAATATTGTTCAAAAAACTAATCTGATTAAAATTCCACACGGACAAATTTAAAATATCGTGTACACAGTAGCATCAGGATCATCAACATGGACACCGCGCGATAACACTCTCGAACATACCGCAGAAGTAACTGGGTTATACAAGCTATCCGTGTACGGTTTGGAAATAACTGCGTCCACTTCATCATCACCGAATGTACATTATAATCCTCTACTGGTGATGCTAAATAAGAACATCAAAGAAACGTTTACGTTGACATCAACGGAAATGCCCCGAGACGTTACTGGTGGTGTCTGGAATTCGTAGCTGAAACTTTTCAAGTAATTACTTAATTAAATGACGTTGTCATTGTATAATGAATCAAGTGACGGAGTCACTTATCGACGTTAACGTCACAGATACAATCAAGTATGTGAGTGTCAAACCAAACTAAAAAATATCATCGACGATTATACAGTAAAAGTAAAAAATATCGCAGACGTATGGTTGTTATTGATATAATTGTTTACTCAGTTTCTGCTGTTATTGCTGGAACCGGATTATTAATATCAACAATAACAATGACAGCACCTGCAGTTGTAACAATTGTCGTTTCAACTTCAACGATTATCGCAGGCATTCTCAGTATTATCGCTAAGAAGATATCTACATGTACAAATGATAAATTACACGAGTATATAATAAAGCTACACACAGTAACAACATTTTATTCTAAACTATCATCGTATCTTTCGGCGTACCTCAGCGATGGTAAAATATCTGATTGAGGAGTTCGCAACGATAATAAAAACCTACAATGAAGCATTTAGAATCGCTAGCGATTCTAGTGATAAAGTAACTTGTGATAAAGTGGAAAATTGAATTCCCGAGAGAACGCTCTGTGTTCTATTAAAATAATAATTAAATAACGGAGTATTTTAAATAATGTCAACGTTAGAACTATTACAACAGATCGTCATTAATACAACGCCGTCAAAAACTACAATGATATCATTAAGTTCGACCAATCCTGAATTTAGCGTTAACTTTCCAATTGCAATTCCAGCAAGTGAAATAGCATTAGCACAATTACAAGTTTCTTATAGCTGGCCAAATATCAGGTCAAAATCGTTTGGTGGACTACCAGCAAACAATTCACTTGTATTTGCAAATAAGAATAAACCTGATGGAACTCCTGATTGGCAAGTTGTTGGAATTTCAACGGGCAGTTATCAAATAGAACAGATTAATGATGAGTTCCAACGTAGAATTAAATCTATTACAGGAAAAGAATCCAAAATAGCAATCACTGTTTACGAACCAACATTATCAGCGGCGATTGAAATAAATTCCCCTGATTATGTTGTAGATATTTATCAAAGTTCGATCAGATCTGTGTTAGGATGGCCTGATGTTCCTGACCAAAGGTCAAATGAAATCCCAGAACCAGCGCGGGAAGAATTTAAAACAAGCGAAAAAAAATATATAAAAAATCCAGAATATCTAATTAAATTTCAGTTGGTACCCACTGATCGATTAGATTATCAAGAGCTCTATGGCAGAAAATTATATATTAGAAGAATACACTTATATAAATCTGTTAATAGAGAAATTCACATTAATGAAGAAAATTTAAAATTATGGTCCGACCCAATTAAACTCGAGTACGAACAATCAGTTAATAAACTACGAAATTTATTTTCTTCTTTATTGCAATATTACAGCGAAGACGTAAAACAACAGATAATTGAAACAATAAAACTTTTAAACATTATTGTGATAGATTTAAGACTTATTAATGATATAATTTTACACGCTGTAAGAGAGCGTAGGGGTATTATAGACGATGGTGATTATATTTTAGACTGGGATATGATGAAAAATTTGTTTATTAAACATTACAAAATAACAGAAGAACAATTAAAAACATTTATAATACCAGGATTTGACAATACCGATATGAAAAG
This sequence comes from Megalonaias nervosa, assembly GCA_016617855.1. Lineage (NCBI taxonomy): Eukaryota > Metazoa > Mollusca > Bivalvia > Unionida > Unionidae > Megalonaias > Megalonaias nervosa. The sequence continues at coordinate 39,905 of JAECUM010008388.1, read as the reverse complement.
ATCAATCACTGATCTTATCAACGAATATTTTCCAAAAATACTTGAATCATGGAAAAAAATAGCCCCACCACCGGTTATTCTTAAATATAATAATGATCCATACGGTGGAGGCCGTCATATCTCACCTGGTATTGTTAATATAACATGAACGATCGCAGTCAATCTAGTATGTGATATAATTGATGACAGCTATCAAGTAGATCTTTCAAAGTCTAGCCACCGCAGTGGCACTGCGGAGCAAGGATATATATTATATTCATTCAGTCCTCAAGCGCCACCCGGGTGGTTAATTGTATCTGAACCAATTAACCCCGTTTATCTAAGTGTACATAATCCGTTATTATCAAGGATACATTTCAAACTTACAGACCAAATAGGACGTATTTTGGATTTGCAAAATGAGGTTTTAAGTATTAATCTATATGTGAGATCATAGAGCGTTATCGCAAAACAAAAAAAAAAAAATATCCGAATCTAACTCGGATCAGAATAATTTTTTTTTTACTGGGGTAAATCGTAATTATCAGAATAAAATATTATAAATAAACTGTCAATTTTGCCAGGGATTTTGTTTAGCCATTATCACATTAACTCCACCTTCACTTTCATTTTCACAATGCTCTCTTAACTGTCTTATACGAAAGTTCACAATCTTTTTCTGTTCGTATTCATGAGATAATTCTAACTTAATTTTGTCAGTAGCTTGTGAGAGAGGTACAAACAGCTTTACCTGATTATCTGTAACTGTTGCCAGCGACTGTAACATTGCCTGCTTGATAAACTTCATGAATTTATAATCAGATGGCAAAGTGTATCTGTTCTCCAATTTCCATTGTTCTAATGATTCAAAGTCACACAGAATTTTTTCAGGATTAAGATTATCAGATATATTTATACCGTTATGTTGTAATTTTTTAATCGCAGAAATAATAACATTAATATTTTCGGAATTCATTATATTATAAATGTTTGTTTAATATAAAAATATTTCTAAATCAAAATGATAAAACATATTTCTGAAGAATAAAAATTTATAAAACAAATTACAACACAACCCCATATGAACTCCTAAGTTGTCAAACAACATCCTAGCAAGTTCAGGGGCATTTGAATTAATCCCCATGTGACCCCCTAGGTTGCCAAATGACATCCTAGCAGGATCAGAGGTAACATATAAACTTAATTCTAAGAACTTATCCTAGGACAGCACATTTTAACCCCATGTGACCCCCTAGGTTGCCAAATGACATCTTAGCAGGATCAGAGGTTACATATAAACTTAATTCTAAGAACTTATCCTAGGACAGCACATTTTAACCCCATATGATTTTTTAGGTTGCCAAACAACATCCTAGCAGGATCAGAGGTCACATATAAACTTAATTCTAAGACTTAGCTAACTTATCCTAGGACAGCACAGTTTAACCCCATGTGATCCCCTAGGTTGCCAAACAACATCCTAGCAGGATCAGAGGTCACATATAAACTTAATTCTAAGAACTTAACTAACTTATCCTAGGACAGCACAGTTACATATAAACTTAATTCTAAGAACTTAACTAACTTATCCTAGGACAGCACAGTTACATATAAACTTATCTTAAAGACAGTACTACGGGCTTCTCTACGTTCAATACAAATTTGCACACTCCCCCAATAATCAACCCAGGGAGTGCAAAATAGCACCCACCAAGTGACATGGTGGGAGAGTGTACAAATTTTCTATTGAAACATAGACGGGCTGGCTGACGCCCCCACTAAAGAAGAGGATTTTGGCATAATATCGCCTTTCGCCCGACAGTTTGCCGGTCACGAGAATCGAACCACGGACCTTGAGTACGAAAATCCAGCGCGTTAGCAATCGGCCACCGGACTTCAATATATACATAATGAAAATATTATTATATAGTTAGCGCGCAAATATACAGAATAAAATCACAATTTATTGTAAAATGTATTGTGGATTTCTTAATAAAATCACAATTTATTGTAAAATGTATTGTGGATTTCTTAATAAAATCACAATTTATTGTAAAATGTGAATTTATTTTCAGTTTCCAAATGCTTGAAACTACATACACAAAACCCACAGTTAAAAGTCTGTATTAATCAGACGTTGCTAAGGATACTATAATAATCGATAGTTATATGAACACGCATGCCATACTCATTTCTAAAAATAACCTCATGTATACAATTCACTGCTGAGATATATTAGCCGATATAATCTAACACAGACAATATGTGACTCAGGTTATCGGATTAGCTTGTTCTTAGTAAATGTGTTTCTGTGTAATAGTAACACAAATTAGCTACATTCAATGGGCTTCTTGGAAACATTAGTGTCCTATGGGACATTCCAACTGTATAAATCTCTATTGTTGTGTTAACATGTATTTTGAAGACAAATGGATTTTGCTGCTAACTAGTGTACACACAATTACATATCATTTTTATGAACGATATATTTATTTATGGACGAAATAACACATACAATAAGGAAAGATATATCAATATTTACTCAAAACAATGTGGGTTCCATTTCAACCAGAATTCACAATATATTGCTGTCATTAGTACAACAAGTACGACAACTGCAAGATTTACTAAGTTATGCTTGACGGAGTTGTCTCGCTTAATCATCTGATACCATAGGAACATAGGCGAATCTGACTTTTCGTCCAAACCGTATTGAAAAAGCAGATCTTGTGATATTATCTGCCACGCATTTTACTGAAGGTGGTACTATGTTAAAATATTTACCAGCAGAATTAATTGACTTAAATATAATTTCTTCGCTATCTGTATTTACAGATTTAACAGCCCTTGCGTATCGTACGCCGCCAGAATTTCCGGACTTGCAATTTTGACTTTGTGTAACAATTCACAAGTTATCAAGCGAATTATCAAGCTTATCACCACTGATGTGATCGATTACATGTCCATCTTTAATGACCCCATAAAAACATTCGTAGATGAATCTATGTGATAAATAATTTTTATTTCCATTGGTATTAAATGCAAAATATCCATTATTAATAACACTACCGACTGGTTTTTTCAATCTACAGTGCCTAATTACACCATCACGAGATGCTTCATAATTTGTAATGAATGGATGCTTTACAAACTCATTTTGCTCTATTTATATACTAATATTATTTATTTAAATCATTATTTTGAAAATCTAGCGAGATAATCTTCTTCGGTTTTTATAGGAGATTCACCTGAAGATGTGTTATTTTTTTATCGTAATATCGTTTCAGCTCTCTGTATTTTTTACCACCACATTGCACACAGAGTTGAGTTTTTCCTCTGACTCCAACACCACACCGCACACACGGTTTTGGTCCTAAACCTCCATCTCTAACGCACTGCATGTGAAAACTGCAGAATTCATTTACGCATGCTTTGTTACAAGGAGAAGTATATCCGATCAGAAGCCAATTACACCGATTATTTGTTTGAATCATATACAAGAGATTATAATAATGCAGGAATTATCCGCAATTGAACATTCTGGAGCTAGATTTGATCTTGACAGAATGCCGAAATATAAATTTAGTTTTTCGATGCAAGATCTAGCTTTAACGAATAAAGATATAACAAAACGTATCCGTGAAGCCAAAAAGGAATTTCGCGACGATGGTGCGGCTCATGTGTGGTCGACATTCAGAATTGGAAATATTGTTAATGTAATGAATGACAAACGAGGAAGAGAGATTATTGACTACCTTGTTCAGAGATATTTTATTTTAATAAAATTTATTGTAAAGACAGACGATGACACTTGGATTATTCGTGACAAACGTGATTCTGTCCACATTCAGTCAGGAAATAATGTTGTTCTTAGTAAAAATTCCAGACCAGGAATACTTACTGGTATTGACAAACCATATTACGAACGAGTATATCCTGTGACTGCGGTTGTGTGCGCAATATATCCGTTAACTAATAAACCTAACGTTGGGGATCTCAAACCTATGAAATTGTCATCCTTGACTTCGTCAAGAATAAATTGTGTAGCTGAACGGGTTACAGAACACTTCACAAACGCGATACGCGGAAACGGTTCAACGGATTTACGACGTAAAAAAATAAATACGTGGGCAGAAACAGTTAAAGATACCGGAGCGTCTATCAGCGACGTTGCTGAGCTGGGAAAGAAATTAAAATTCCCAATAACAGTGAAGACGTTAACCGGAGAGATTTTATACAAATCAAAATATAAATCAAGAGGAGCTTCGATAGATATTATTGATCATAACGCACATGCATGGACTGTGGCAGTAAGAATATTTCCACGAGACAGAACGGTTAAATTTTATAATGGTCATGTATTTGATTTTATCAGAAATATCAGTAAAATTGACCCTGTATCTGTTTGGCTGTTTCAAAGTTCGGAATATGATTATCATGATCAGTTTGTACGGTCTAATGGTGATATTTATCGTACAGAATTTCTCCACGAAGAAATGAAAAATCTTGCATTAAAATATACCCCTGATGATATTAAGGTTGGACAATTACTGAATAACTGTTTTACCGTTCCATCAGTTGCTGCTCAAGCTGCTCAGGAGAAAAATTCATGGAAACCGACACGATTGGAATTTCTTGAAGATGTCCAACACAGTTGTGTGGAATACGGACATGGTGGATTGTGGAATACTAAATACGATTATAATGACATTATCTCAGTTGATATGGCAGCATGTTATCCTGGACGTTTTCTTGGATACGGAGAATGTTCTGAATACTTTAAGAGATTTGGACATCCGACACACGAGATGACCAGAGTTGCGATAAACGGACCCTTACCAGATTCTGACCTAACCGGATTCGCCTGTATAGAGTCGTTCGAGTTTTACGGGGATCTCCATCCGATTGTTTATGCTTGGTTTGGAAGACATTTTTCAGAGCGACGTTGGGTTCCAATAGTACTAATACAGTACATGCCTGATGCTGGAATTTTAATGTGGTTGAACGTGAGTGAAGCAATTATATCATACCGCGTGCAGAAACAAGTTTGGTTGCCAGAACCGGATGTATTTAATATTAATGATGCTAGAAGAGATTTTTCTAATCTTAACGAAGATGATATTGTTAAAATTATTAATAATATACGTGAATGCAGGAGAGAAAGTGATGAGAAATTTGCAAAAGATCTCGGCAGAAAAATAATCGGTAAATTTACGCGAGGAGGATCATATGATCATAAACGAGCGTGTACAAGATTAATCATGGACGATGCTGAACTCGATTTTATAATTGCTGGTACAACGGAGAAAAACACATTTATAAGTCGAAGTAATGCTTATTTATCAGACGGAACTAAATTAGGTACAATTGTGAGCTTTACTGATGGCGAGTCACCGCAGTTTACTCATTTAAGATCTTCGATGCTAGCGTATGTTTCGATAAATTTATTATCGATGATAAACAGATTTCCTCGTTATGCAGTCAGAGTCGCGACAGATTCATTTTATATAAATAAAAAATATGCGGATTCGTTAAAACAATTGCATATTAACAATCATGCATCATGGAGCGAATGGAGAATAAAACATGAAGATATAATTAGTTATTCTGAATCTGCCGACGTTGAAATTGCGGAGACATATTACAAGAATAATCAAATACCAGGATTGTCATCGGCACCATCTGTATGTGATCCTGTGGCTAGACATAAAACCGTTTATCTTAATGGGTGTGGTGGTTCAGGTAAAACAACACGCGCTATTGAATTATTTAATAATTGTTCTGATATGATTGTTTTGACACCGACACATAAACTCGCCAGGGAAATAAAAGAACGAGGAGTAAAATCGTGTACATATCATAGTTTCTTTAGATGGTGCGGAGATGCATGGACTCCATCGCGGATGGGTGAGAAATACATTCCTAAAATTATTATCTGGGACGAGATATGCACGGTATCCCTAGAGGTATTAAAAATATTTCTTGATTGGCTGTTATTGAAGAATACTGCTGTGATAATGTGTTGCGATCATGGTCAACCGCCACCTTTCATTGGATCGTCTCCACATGAGTGACTGAAAACATTTGTAGATTATTACGAAGAAATAACTGATGACCATAGAGCTATTGATAAATCACTAAAAGAGTTTAAAAAGTTAATAAGACTACAGCCAGATAAAATACAGTGTGAGATAATGCGTAAAGTAATTCCAGAAACTCCTATGAATGATTTTTGGACTTTATGGAGACCTGCTGATTTGATAGTTGCAAGTAGAAAAATAATTCGCGATACACTTCAACAACAATTATTTACGTTACATAAAGAAAATTTTTAAAATCTACCTGTACCTTTGTGTTATCGCCCAGCAGATACTCGACGACAGAATGTTGATGTTCAGATTCCTGCTGGTGGAATACAAAATCTAGTGTTAAATGATATTGTTTTAGTTGTTGTTGATGTTGTTGAGAGCGCATTGAGTATGGATAAATCGCCGTGGACGTTAGGATACGCTATAACGATTCACTCGTCACAGGGATTAACTATTACTGATACAAATATTTGGATTGCCGATGATCGTATTGAATGGTCAAACTTAGTTTATCTTGCAGTGTCTCGAGTCAGAAGAATATCTCAACTGCACAGGGTTATCATGGATTGCGTAATAACCGAAGAAATCACTAACAACTTTGTTGATATCAATAACAAATTAGCGAGCTATAAGCAATGTGACAAAAAAAATAATCGCGATTTTGATATTGATGCTGAATTTATTATAACACTAAAACAACAACAAAATAATCATTGTGCAAGTTGTAACTGTAATATGCTGTGGCAGTATTCAAATAATAATCCAAGACAATTCATCGTTGATAGAATTAATAGTAGTCTTGGTCACACACGCAAAAATGTGATGCTGACCTGTCTTGAATGTAATCGACGTCGGGGCGCTGGACACCCTGGTGCAAGTTTATAAAAATGAACGCGGTGGTTATTGTGTATCTATAGGAATTATTTGTAATTGTTCGCGTACAAATCCACGCTGAGGAGCAGTTGAATCTAATCTGTAGATTGCAGGTCTACCTGTGGACCTTACCACGCTAGAAATTTTGTGTGTGGTCACACTCCAAATAGGATCAGTTGCTCTTTTTCTACCTCCTTCAAGTTCACCAGGTTCATATAAATATCTTACGGTAACATTATCTAGTACTGATTGAGAGGAAGATTTAAGTTGTATTGGTATATATTTTGTTATGATCGCATTAGAAGGTTTCATAAAAGTTGCACGAGTCATTTCGTTGTTTAACGCAGCTATCACACTTGGTAACCTTGCAACCCATTCACGAGATCTCTCCGTAGACTTAAAGTCTGCGGATATTTCCTTTGCGTATTAGTATCCAAATAACCGCTCAGCAGGTGTTCGATTAAATCGTTCAACGATTGCCCGATCACGATGAATTTCAGTGTGTCCTCGTCTGATTTTAACGTTATGTCGCTTCATCAACGATGATACTGCACCAAGAAATTCTTTGCCAGGATAAACCTGTAGCAGTTGTGGCCATCGTAGACCACCACGTTGATAAATGCGTTCAAACGCAGATGCAACTTCAGTTGCTGTTTTAGTTGATAGTGGTTCTGCTTCTTTATATCTACTCACAACGTCAACGACGGTTAAGGCGTATCTGTATGTGTATTGACGTCTGCCAATTTTAATGGTATCGTGTGGTAAAAACAAAATATCTGCTTGATGAACTTCATTAGGGGTACTGACATCAAAATGTGCATACTGAATTTTTTTAGGTGGTGGTAGATAAATTTGCCATATTGCCTGTCGTGCTAACCACATTGCAGCAACATCACGTGAGACTTTTGCTACTTCAGCAAGTTTACCAATTGCTGCTTTGCCTCTCCAATATCCTCTTGGGCTATAATAAACAGATTCCATTATTATGATGATAATCAGTTGATTAATTACCAGCCCCTAACATTATTTTACCTTTCATACCAGCTTTTACCAGAAAAGCAGCTAATTTTTCTCGAAGTGATTTATCTTTTTCATTATTTATGGCATGAATTAATTTTATATCGGCGAGATGTCGTTGTTGTAAATCTTTACTTTTATACGCAACATCATGAATGTGACACGCTTGATCAATTGCGTTTATTGGATACTCTCCAGGTCTTGGTTGGTCTTGGGTATCGAGTCGGATATCAAGACGAGTTCCAGGACCACAATAATTATATCCAGGTATATGTTTCTCACCAGGATACTTTGCCCATGGAGCTCCTGGTAATTTACCTAACGAAGCAGCGATATCTCCACCTGTCTTTAATGAAATAAATTTTTTTTTTTTGTACCACATTTCACACACTTGCCTGTAAGTGCGCGCCTGTTATTTTTTGTTGTTATTGTCGTTAATCCACTGGTATGAGTGGGTGCTCTACATCGAACACAATATAAATCCATATTATTATTATATGGATATAATTGACTTCTCAGCGACACGAAAACAAGAGCCAGTCAAGCATCATCCAGCGCTACCAAATTCTATCAGAGCAATTATACTTGGCCCATATGGGTCTGGTAAAACGCAATTATTACTTAATCTGATAATGCGATGGCTCAAGTGGGATAAATTATATTTAGTAGCACCATCTGTAGATGATCAACGATGTTACGAAGTACTTAAAGATTGTAATGAAAATGCAAAGTCGCTGACGTGTCCTGATAATGATGCTATTGAATTTATTACCGATATTGATGATGCTCCATCCATAGATGATCTTGATGGATGTATCAATAATCTCGTAGTATACGATGATGTAGTGCTGGACAAACAATCCAATCCAGCTAGGATATTTTCGCGAGGCCGTCACAAAAATACAGACGTGATTTTTTTAACTCAGAAATACACACAAATTCCAAAAGTGATCAGAGATAATTGCAATATCTTAATTGTGTTTAATGGAGTAGATAATTATACTTTACAAAATATTTATTATACTTGGTGTTCAGGGGACATGGACATGATTAAGTTTAGAAACTTCTTTACAAAAGCACAAGCTATTCCGTTCGGATTTATAACGATAAATTTACATGACCCAAGATCTAGATATCGTATAGGTCTGGATAAAATCTTTGGTTAATTACAGCAGCAGAGGAGGTGAACGACCAGCGTTGAGTGACCAACACTTTAACGAAACATTCCTAAAAATAAAAAAAGCGCGTCAGAGAAAAGTAACAAAATAAGCTAACTAGTTAGAGGTTGTGGTTTAACGTTATTGACCTTAAGATTTCCTTTTCGTAGGAAGGCTTATTTTTCATAAATAAGGTCTCCAACAAAAATATTCTGTTCACCTCCTCTGCTGCTTAAAACTTGTCGTGTAGGCTAGTAATAATGGTTCCATAATCTTATTGACTGATGTGCTGGTCCCATGAATGCAATGATCATTCTCGTTTTAGTACAGACCTACCTGTTTGGTAGAGTATTTTCCAACATCGGCTCAATTTTTAACCCAGTTAGATAGAATTTGGATAGATGTCTTCATTTCAGCATATATATCATATACTCAGATTACACAGCTTTCCTTAACCGACCTATTAAACAATGAGAGATTGTCATGCTTGTCCACAATCGACCTATTAAACAGGAAGGGATCTCCGTGCTTGTCATTACCCAGCCTATTAAACAAAAAGGGAATGTCATGCTTGTCATTAACTGACCTACTGAACAAGAAGAGATTGCCGTGCTTGTCATGAACCGACCTATTAAAAAAGAAGGGATTGCCATACATGTTATTAACTGACCTATTAAACAAGAAGGGATTGTCATGCTTGTCATTAACCGACCTATTAAACAGGAATGGGTTGACGAAAAATCAAGGAATAAATATATATGATACGTGTATCTTGCATCTGAAAATTATTGCATATCCTGCCACAAGTCCTGATAAACACTGAAAGGCTAATGGATCCCATAAATAGTTATCCGTGATTTCCTTTCTTGTGTATAAAGTGGGCTGCAGATAATCGTGAATCGGATTCAACCAGTCCAGTGTGTCTTGGCACGTTGTCAAGGATGATAGTTTTGTTTTATTTAAATTAGTTTTAGTATTTTGGGAAAAAATCGACCGTAAAAGTGTTTAATATGACCAGTTTCCTACTTTAGTTTGATGTTTCCAACACCTCCGGTTAGTTTACTATTATTTTCACAGAAAACATGAGCCTGTTTATTTTCGGTTGTTTTAAATAAACCGAGCATCTTGTCTATGGATGAATTTACTGTTATAATTTGGCAACCATCAGATCAATGGTTTATAGCATTTGAGAAGTTATGTTTTGCTCATTCCTCATAATCGGTTTGCTCGTTGCTCCATGTAGACGATACAATAATTAGAAAACCATATCTGCTCTAGTGTAATTTTTAGAATTATCAATCTACAAACTGGAATGAAGCATTCTGCATCATTTTCTGATCCACTATTTTGTTGTCCGGCTGCCGCCTGTAAACTTCACATTGGATTGAATGTTATAAAGCGATGTGCTTCATCGTTCTGCCGCCTGTAGACTTCACATTGGATTGAATGTTATAAAGCCATGTGCCTCATCATTCTGCTGCCGAATTTAGATAAAGCTTTATCCTAACAAAATCCCCAATATTTAGGGAAATGCGACAATTGCAATCTCGACTTGTGTCAAGAGTTCAGACAAGCTTAATGTTTTCTAGGTATATATAGAAGCACAGCCTATTGCGTTGTTTTTCCATGGATGTCAATTAGAGGCTTTATTCATTTGTCCAGCCATCGCGTGAAGGTTACTAAGTTGCCTGGTACATAACTGTATAAAATTAGGGCTACATACTGAGTGTATTAAACATTGTTATTAAAGTGTCACAGCCTGTTTTATTTCTTGAACAACATTGCTTAGGATGGTCAGAATTGTTGTTATAACATGATTGCAGCAATAAATCGAAGCATCGTATCGAAAATAGAATGTACTGATTCTTCTCACACACTGAATATATCAATAAAATTAAATAACATTTTGTACGTTTGTAACGTTTATGACTACATTATATATATATATATATATATATATATGCTGAATATTGCTTTTAATGTCTAAAATCTTTGATGGTTGAAAGTCTCTAACGAATTAGTATATGCAAATAGAAAATGCATCCTAGAGGAAACTGGACAAAAATATCAAAGTTTTCATTTCTCTATTCTCACTTGAGACATCCTATCCCTCAAATGACAAAGCCATCTGCTTCATCCCAGAACTGCCTATCTTTGCTTTGTAGCTGCATTTGCAAATTTAGGCTAAAGGCATGTTAAAATTGTCTCTACTGTGTGAATTTTGTGTCTTTAACTTTTATCGACCTCCTTCTTGGGGTTAAGTCAAAACATTTACCTCTTCTCTCATTGTTGAATTGCCGGGTAATATTGTAAAATATTATATGAAAATGATGGTCTCTGGGAAAGAAGTGAAGGAAAAAAGACAAAAAAAGAAACATATGGATATTTTACTTTAAAAAATAAAGAATAGAATAAAATATTATTGTTTCTAAATGTAACGGTGTGAAAAGGAAGTGATATAGTACAATGGTAGACAAGTTATTAGAGATTCAACCGTTGTTTTTAACTGTAATGTAGTGTTTTGCTTTGCCATAAATGTCATTTTCGACTAATTGTCATGCCAATGAAAGTAAATTGTCATCGTTCCATTTTGTGATTCAAATCTCTTTGTAAAAGATAAGGCATACAGTATTCACCAAAAGAATCTCTTTGTAAAAGATAAGGCATACAGTATTCACCAAAAGAATCTCTTTGTTAAAGATACGGCATACAGTATTCACCAAAAGGTTGAGAAAGGCATAGTCATATATCAGTATAAATAATTGTACATGCACCACTAACGATTTGGGAAAGGTTTATACACCATTTATTTTCCACAAGGAAGTATAATATAAACACACAGATAAGGTTTGATTCAGAGCATTGTATTGCTAATGTATTTTAACTCCACAAAAATTAATATTGAGAAAATTTGATTGCAGATCAATTAAATACAACAAAAACATATGTTTGACAAAAGTAAACTCGGTATGTGCTCCTATAAGTACATTTCTAACACCGGCCCCAAGTATCTGAGTCGTCTAAAGTGCTCTCCGTTACGGATCATGTCCATCTCACCTGTCACCGTGGGTTTGAGTCTCAGGCACGGCCAGCGTCGGTGCGTGAAAAAGCTTGCCAGTAGCTTCCCGTGGGTCGATGTTTTTTCAGGGGTTTCTCGGACAAAAATAACTATAGCAAACCTCTTTTCTATGGCTATCCGACAAAAATAACGTCACAAACTCTTTTCTATGGCTATCTGAATCATATAACGTTATCAGACTTCATATATGTCTTTATCCAAGACATATATCATAGAAAATGCCTCTTCTATGGCCATCCGAGACACATACTTAGTAAACCACTTGTCTATGGTTATTTGAGACACGTTTTGGAGACCTCCTTGCTATGGCTATCCGAGACACAAAACCTTAGTAAACTTCCTTCCTATTCGAGATATATGACCTTACTAAACCTCATTAATATTGCTTTCAGAGTCATATGGCCTTAGTAAACCCTCGTTAATACAGCCATCCGAGAAACATGGTGTTAGTAAAACCTTTTGCATTAGCTGTTCGAGGCACTTGGTTTTAGAAAATCTCATCACTTTAACTATCTAAGACACTGTGCAACAGGATAAAAATGGTGCGACTGGTCCTAGCGAAACCGCTTTATACAATTACATGAATGAACTATTTCTTTATTATGCAATTTAATAATGCAAGAATCTGACTCATCGGAACAGAATTCCAGCAGAACAACTGTACGAGATTATTGTTATAAACAAATCTATATCTCGAAGGGTCCCCTCATTAGATGCCTACAGTATATAACTAAATTTAAGTTGTATGTTCAGCTATAAAAATACGTAACTTGGAACAGTTTATATTTTATCTGATAATATGGCTTTATTGTAACATGGATTTGAATGTCAATAAAATTTAGAATAAATTCAAAAACATGCAGTATATAAAACACTTCTATCATATAGAACGATATCAAGACAGAATACAGTTTACATTTTCACAGACCTCTACTGATAAAGATTGCTTCCGTAAAGTGGACAACTTCATGACAAGACACCTGTATTGTGACGATACAGAAATAATTTTGAGCAATAAATACTCTAGTCATGGTTACAACTACATCTAGACAACTTGAGGTCAAGTTGATTCCAAATGCCGACACATCGTGCGCGCATCAGACAGTGAACATGGATCAATATTTTTAAATCGACAAGGTTAGATATAATACAACCTCAAGCATTTTAGTGCGCTTGGTTCCACGACAACATGGCCTTGTAAATCTCCTTACTATAAATAGATTATATAAAAATTAAACTATGCTACGGCAAAATACATGTAGTGAATAGAAAGTTATAAACTTTAGTGTGAATGTTCACTATAGAACGGTTCTGTTGATATTTGTCATTTAAAATTTCGTTCTTAACATGCAGGTCATGGTTTATTAATTTCAGCATCATTGATCGTATGTAATCACTGGATCATAGCTCTGTTTAGTTAACTGTAGCAGTTTGTCTAAGCAAAAAAAGGAACAAGTGATCTGGGAGGCAACGTGTTTTCAATTCATTGTGATAGGATCAATTTCGGGTTTGTTTATTGTCAAACTTCATGATCATTAATTCTGCAAAAGAATTTTCAATTATCGAAGCACCGAGTCTTTGCAACACCAGCTAAACTTTGTTTCGATCTCATGTGCAGATAATTAAATCACTCAGCATAACGTAATTGCTCTTTTGCATACTTGTAATTGCTGGAGAAAGCAATTGCTTTGTTTCTTCAGAACTTTTGGAAATTAAGTCACTTGGAGTTTTTCGCCAAGGTATAAATGAGCTTCAATAATGAATCCCATGCTTCTGTATTATTTTTTCCTATCTTATGTAAGGGTGTTGTTATATGTTTTAAATAGACGACTGGACAGACTGCAAAATAGAAAGACCGCATGATCGTTGAAATGAGCAATCTAAAAAATGGAAACTTAGACCCATTATGAAATACAGTTTTAATATCATTTGAGTTTAAGTTAGCAATTGCGATGTCGTATGCATATATCACAACAAATGTAAACATTGGTTTTGGCAGCTGTTCTCCGTGCATTGGAATCCCTTTTTGTTTCACTTAAATCATTATCAAAGGTAAACCTGTTTGAAATATCAGCACTCTTCCATCATACTCATTACGAGATCAGTACCGAGAAAAATAAGATGCTGTTTTTTTCAAAGTTAAAAATCTGAATACAGACACTTAATATTTTGACATCTTTAACATTTTTGTTTTCGCTTGCAAAGCGTGTTATGTCCCCGAAGAACAAAGATTTGATCAGTTTGATTAATACACAACAAAATTCCCGAATATTGGCTATGACTTAAATTGGTAAGTAAAACAGTTGTCTTACCGAGACAGATGCAATAATGGATAACAAAACAACACTAATGTGTTGATTTCTCAGGAAATTGTAAATATTCGGTGGTAGATTTGTTATGTTAAATAGCTATTTACAAGCCCAGACGATCACAGAACAACAGCATGCTAAATAACTTGAGCAGCTATGTACAGATAGTAAATTGTTTGCTTTTTACATTCTACAATATGTTTACTACTATTTGTACGGAATTTCAAGATCCTGAAATCCAAGTTGTAACTTTGAAGATCCATCTGAGCTCTAGGCTACAATAGTTAAAAGTATATTTCTAAGATTTAGACTCTTGTAGCATATCATGTCTTTTATTTTCAAATATTATTCTAACTATTGACACCATTAGAATGTCAAATATGAGCTATTGTCTTTCGGGTTTCTAAATCTAATGAGGATAGAGGTTTCTGACGCTTTAGAACACACCAAGTTGTCTTCCTTACTATGTTCGAATGCATTTTATCATGAAATATGTTGACAAATAATCTTGGTTCAAAAAGTATTGGTAAAGAACCAAGAGACGACAAGCTGGCAGCTCAGAATAGTACATTAAATGGCACTTGCAATAATAGGCCATTGTTAGAAAACGTCATTGAGGGTCCACATTTTATGCTTCAGACGACTTCTGGAGCAGACTGTTTGATGTACTAAAGATTTTATCCCATATAAATGTAAGAACTCAGCTTAGTTAAAACTCTACTTGCTTAAACACAGTGTGTTATAATTAGACCAGTCCTATTAGTTGTATTCATGTCCATTACACATAGTGCTATTATTAGGTCAGTCCTATTCGTTGTATTCATGTCCATTACACATAGTGCTATTATTAGGTCAGTCCTATTAGTTGTCTTCATGTCCATTACACATAGTGCTATTATTAGTAAAGTCCTATTCGTTGTATTCACGTCAATCATATGTTGCCATATTCCAGAAATTTAGCTTTATCTAGAGCTGTCTAGTCTGACTTTCACAGGCTGGCTTATCAGAAAAAGGGAGTAGCCGAAGGTCTAATCAAACGAATTTAATTTGTTAATCAGTAACAAAAAAAATAATAACAAAATATGGTATCTTCATTTAAATAAGAGGCATTTTAAGAACGAGAAAAGGACATTGTCACTTCCTGAAGACAAGAAAACTTAAGACTATATATTGTCATATACTGAAGACAAGAAAACTAAAGACTGTATATTGTTACATCATGAAGACAATAAAACTAAAGACTGTACATTGTGTTACGTGTAGCCTCGTACAAAAGTAACAAAAGAAAAGAGTGAAGCCAACAAGCTTTGTATGTTTTAGCAAAATAATTTATTTCCCTAGAAAACAAGATAAAATATATGAAATTGGACTTACGGTTTGTGAATATAATCCAAAAATTAATCCTAGAATTGCAAAATATAAGTCCTATCACTAAACAGTTCTAATTGAATCCAGGTTCAAATCTCGGTGAAGTTCCAATATGGAAGGCGATGACGTCAGATGAGGTCGTTGTACTGATGGCAACAGTTCCTCGTTGAATCAAAATTTATAATGTTCTGTTCAGAATTCCAGAGTAAATTTCCACTAAATGTCTTTGTCCCAGAATTTTTATAAAGAAAAGTACTTGTTTTGTTTTCCAGAGAATATAAATTACTAAATCCACAAAATAGAAGAAGCTTAAACCAACTGGCATCAACATAAAAAAACACCTTGAGCTCTAAAGGTGAGGAATACGACTGTAAAATCTACTAGAAAACGGCTGTTTTAACCCACGATTTTAGATCACATGGTGGCTCACGTGACGGGGCTACGTGATCACTAATTTGAAGATATTTTCAAGCATCCGCAACAAGTTGAAATAAACTAGTTGAAACATAATAAATTTAAAGGTTTAATTCCTGTAGAAACAGCAATGTATAGTTTTGCAAACGCAACGGTTTTTGTGTTTTATTTGTTTGTCTTGTCTATGTTTTGTATTTGCCTTTGAAAAAGACTCATTAAGAGTCGAAAGCGCTCAGGCTAGTTAGATACTAGTTTTGCACTGTTCGTTGTCAGTTGATTGCAGTTATCTTAATCAATCCTTGACCAACGTGATCCTTTGCTGGATCCAGTGTATTTGAAAGGACTGTTATTCGCCATATCATTTGTATTCTTTAGATTATCAACCTCGTATGGCACGATCTACCTTTGGTGTCATCTAACACCCTTTCAGTTCTGTATTTTATGTCGTGTTAGTGTATACGTTCCAATGTTTTCCTTCTTGTAGAGTACAGCCATCCACAAATGAAATTATTTATGTTTTGCAGCCGACACATTTTCGTTTAAATAATTCTCTAAATTTGCTTAATAGCCTACAATTACTAATATGACAATGAAATACCCGGGATATAAATTGCGTCTACTTAAAATGAGCATAAAACAACAGATGTCGTTATCGCTCTTCGATTTCTAGGTCAGTAAAGATATTTCAAGTATCCGCAACAAGTTGAAATAAACTAGTTGAAACATAATAAATTTAAAGGTTTAATTCCTGTAGAAACAGCAATGTAAAGTTTTGCAAACGCAACGGTTTTTGTGTTTTATTTGTTTGTTTTGTCTATGTTTTGTATTTGCCTTTGAAAAAGACTCATTAAGAGTCGAAAGCGCTCAGGCTAGTTAGATACTAGTTTTGCACTGTTCGTTGTCAGTTTATTACAGTTATCTTAATCAATCCCTGACCAACGTGATCCCTTGCTGGATCCAGTGTATTTGAAAGGACTGTTATTCGCCATATCATTTGCATTCTTTATATATATATATATATATATATATATATATATATATATATATATATATATATATATATATATATATATATATATATCTGTGTGTGTGTGTGTGTGTGTGTGTGTGTGTGTCTTTAATTTATTCCAAGTAGAAATTTTACAACGCAAAACGTTGGCTTTAAAATGGATTATTTTGTCGAGAAAATACAATGCATGGTCTTGATCTGACGACTCCTAATCCCTAGTGTCACAAATACACCTCTATACATAATGCTGCATTATATTTGCGCAAGGGAACATTAGAAGCTTAATGCTTAGTCATTTCCAAAGATACAATTCTCGTTTAATTTACAGAATCAGAAAATGTTTATCTCTTTAAATCTGATAATTATACTTATGCATACATATAGTTCAAGACACCATATTTTGAAGCCTTTCGCACCATCGTATCGGGGCAAATGCGATTGCCGCTCTTTAATGACAGTCACATTTGCAATAAGCGGTATATGAGATAGGTTGCTGCTGCCAAGAAAACTGAGTTTTTTTTTGCAATATGTTGTTCGTTATAAAGGAAAGCAGCTTTGGTCACAACAAAAAGGTTTTAAAGTTTGATAAGCTATAGGTTGATCTGATTATAGTTTACACTGCTTGAATGTCTTTCTGTGCTATGTTTTTTTTTTTTTTAAATTGAATGGATTTTTCCCATCATTTCAATAATAAGCTTATAAAAAGAAAAATAACAGAGCAAAGAGCAGTTGTAATTGTTTCAGAATAAAGACGCCATTCAATCAAACCTAATGTCTCTGCAGTGAGAACACACTTCATTTCAAGAATACCTCAAGTCGATTCAATGTGTAGAGTTACAGTAATTATTAGAGAAATTAGGTTTAAGTCTGTCTACTGTTAGAAATCCATTTCCACCTCAGTGCAAAAAGACTCTCTTCAAAGTCAGGAAGGAATTATAACATTGGCTATGCCTTGTGAAATTTAAGCGATTACACAATTGAAATTGTTATTAAAGATTCCACTGATCGCAAATTGATTGCAACAGTGAATTGTCAGCATGATCGTGTAAGTCCTGTATTGTTATTTATATGCCTTGGATTATTTCTTTTTCTTAGCTCTGTTGTAATAATATAATTATCTAGTTGTGAAACCAGAGAAATACGCCTTTCTATGATAAATTGACAACTATAGCGGTCTAGAGTAGGCCAGTTGGGCTTCCGACAAAAGTACGAACAGAAACATATAAGGCAGGCAACTCTAGAAACACTCTCTGTCACAAATACAACAGTGTACCATTCTGGTTGTGGTTGTGGCTTAACCGCTCTGGATTAGTGGAGCATATTTATTAAGTAAGGATGATAACTTGTCAAACCAAGCTTTTCACTTATTGTCCGGATGGAATAACAAAACTGATACATTCTCTAACCCTGCAGATATTTCATAAAGGAACAAATCGTTCTTAGACATATTTAATGATCAATATATAGTATTTTATGAACAGTTTAGTTTGATTTTGATAAATTAATTTCGCGACAAGTAGACAGTATAATTGCCACTTAAAGCTAAGAAAGGAATAATAGGGCTGGATATGGACTGGGTATAAAGTACTGTAGATGTAATCAATCGAAGCAGGTGTTGGGTCTGTTAGTTTATTAGGAAGTTGGCTAAGGTTATTAGAAAGAATTATGTGCAACCCAAGTTTATGATTTTCACTGAACAAACATACGCTAATATCACCCATCACGATACATGCCTTATTAGGCATGAACAATGTCATATTTAATTCCAGTATAGGAAAGGTCATTCCACGTAGCAGACAAGTTAGGAGAAAGGTAAACTTACTAAAAAGAAAGAATTGTTTTATTTAGATTGAGAAAGCTTAACCCATATACAATCTACAATATCACGTGGAAGATATAATCCAGGTAATCTATCAAAAGCAAAGATTGAATTCACTACAGTGGAGTGATTAGTTAGGCAGGATGCAAAGAAATATTTAAAAGACGAAGAAAGTGCTTACTTAGATATGGAATGGAAGTAACACAGTCATTACATTAGAGAAGGATACAAATATACGTTAAGGAGGAAATGGAGTAACTGAGTATAAGCCGGTTACCACCATGACATCGACACGTAGATTCCTAATAAAATCTATCTTCATCGTTGTAATTCAGTATATGGGATTTATCATGATAAAATGAGGAATTCCATCTGTCACTGAAAGTTGTCTGGCTACAATCTATATTTTAAGGTATGTTTCTTCTACACATATATAAACGTCTACGACTAATGTAACTGTTAGGTGTTAAACCATATCATACAGAAATTTAGATCCTTCGTTTATCGTTATCTTGAGTTGTACCGCGAAGCCATGCCATGCTATAAACGTCAAGTGGAAGCTAAAGTTATTGTCTGGAAAATAAGTGAATGTCTAATAAATTGTCTGGACGACAAGTGCTTCTATTAAATTAGGAAGCAACGAATGAATTAGACATTGCTATTATATCGTCACAGTGTGTTTCGTTTCAAAAGCATTATGTTACATGAATTACAACAGGAAATCAAACTAGCTGACTGCAATAAATATGACGCTTCTTTAAGGAAGGGTTTATCTACTTTTTACATAAACAACATGCCCTTCTGCCATATCACAACAGTTTGCATGTCCCATTTGTGCACAGGTCATACCTTGCAGTTACTTTTCCACATTATACGTACTTCTGTACTATGAGGGGAGAACACAAAAATTCGTCCTACATGCAAAGATTATGTAGCGTATAGAATAGAGCATCCAGGTTGTTTTAAATGTCAAGGTCATTTTACAATCTACATACTTTCTATTATCTCTCTCAAATGAAGGCCAATTAAGGATTTAATTATTCTTGAAGAAAGGTATCATGCTTTCAAAGTTTTAAGTAACTTAGTGTCAGAGCACCTTAGTATTTTAAGTTTGTAAGGGACATTAGCACAATGAATACACGATCGAGTAAACAAACAACGATTTATATATACCAAAAGTTCAAAAATATTATATTAAAAAATTTTTTGCTTACGCCGGTACAGTGCTGACTTCGGTACGCCAGTGCAGTGCTGTAGTCGGCACTGTTTTATGAATAGTTTGAATTAAATAACCACCTGATATTTCAGCTTTACAGAAAGTAAACGTTTAGAAATATTCTAACATTGTGGCTTACTGAAACGAAATCTTTCAAAATGAATCAATCATTTAAGCTGAGGAATTTACCAGTAGATCTAACAAGGTTTTGTATGGTTTGAATTAAGGCATTTACTAGTACATCTATGAAGTTATTGTGGAAGCTGTTATATTATTTTCTCTTACAATTTAATTCTTTCTTTCAGACGACTTACATTAGACAAGTTGGTAATATCTATCTCATATTCTTTTTACCTGTAACTGTAATCAAGACTTATGAGTCACTTTCGCCGGTGGAGGCTCTGTTTTCATCATTCCGAGTTACATGTTCCATTATTATAGAAAGATATTGAGGTCTTTTTGAACATTTGACCCGACATTATTTTAGCAGGAGAAACATAGCTTGGCATTAAATTCTTCTTATCCACTAACATAGTTTTTGCAACTGTGCTCTCAAAGCTGCATTACATCCAGAACCATTGAAAATTGGCATAATTACATGACTGGTTTTCAGTGGCTTTTTCATATATATTAAGGAAAAGATTGTTTTGTTGTTAGAACAAAAATGAAAACCAAATTAAGGAAAAGACAGTAGTTATGTATATTTAACATACATTGTTTGTTTATTTTTTATTGTTATTTCATTACATGTTGTTGTAATGTACCATTGTATGTTGGACCTGACCATATCCAAAATTAAGTTCATTTCTGTTTGACCCGAATAGACTTTTTTTTATTGTATTCTGTGTAAACAACTAATACATACCTAAATTATTTTCTGTGTGCATGGGTTTAAAATCAGAATTATTATTAATAGAAGTAAATATGTTTATTTGGGTCTAGGTCTAGTGTCCCAGAATAAAGCAAGAAATAACTTGGTTTCGCCTTAGAACGTGTTACGTATATGTAATTAAAATGCTTGTGTGTTAGTTTTAAAATTCTCTTTAATTTTATTTTATTTCCTTACATTTTATTGTAATGATTATTTTCACGGGATTTGATATTTTCTTTCAGTAATGTTGTTTATCTAAATCGTAAAAGGTGTTACATTCTTTCATTAATGTTGTTTATCTAAATCGTAAAAGGTGTTACATTAGCATTATTTTTAGTTCACCCTGATGCGCAGTAGTGTAAACGGTACGCGAAAACGATTGGCTATTGCCAAGGTCATTTCGGTCTAGTCTGAATAAACAATGTTTTATTTTTAAATTGATTTCAGAGAGAGAGAGTGGTTCTTAGATAGTGCTACGTGACAAATTTCATTTTTCCTATTGCGTTGTTCAAGTGTTAAGAGGACACGTGACCTATCTTGCGAGAACGGGATGATATTTTAGTTGGATTTAATATCCTTTCTGAGCGCTTGTCAGCCAGTTGTATTTTTAAAACCTTGAGAGCTGAAGAGGTTTCTATTGTTGAAACCAGATTCTTTTTGAAGTTCATTTGTTTTTGGAATTTAATAATTTATTCTCTAGAAAACCAAACGAGTGTACTGTTTTATACAATTCTGGGAGAAAGAAATTCAGTGGAGATTTATTCTGGAATTATTCGGAAACATCAACTGTGATTCAATTGAGGAATTGCTGCTATTTGTACAACGACCACACCTGACGTCATCGCTTCCATATTGGAACGTCGTCGAGATTCGAACCTGGATTCTAATAGAACTATTTAGTGATAGGACTTGTATTTTTTCATTCTTAGGATTAAGTTTTGGATTATATTCACAAACCGTAAGTCCTATTTCCAATTTTTACATCGTTTTCTAGGGAAAAAAATTATTTTGTTAAAATATACAAAGCTTGTTGACTATACTCTTTTCTCTTGTTATCATTGTACGAACCTACACGTAACAAACGATTTGATCATTTTCGTCGTACATGCGTACAACGGTACCTAGGGTGGATAATTTTTTTCTAGTTAAGCGACTGAACTAGCATGTATCTCGTCGTAGATAGCTTGCGGCGAGAGACATTAAAAGCATGGTATGCACGGGTATTTTACCCTTACTAATGGAGATTTAAGACACGTTTCTTCTCTAATTGACACATTGGTCTTTTGGATCTTGGCAAGGAGTATATGTTCTCCATTTTTGTTCTACAGCCATAGGGCTGTGCGTGTGTGTGTGTACGGGTATATCAGGCTGTCGGTCTGGCTGTCTGTATGGGGATGGTAGCAGGTGTGACCATCAAGGCCATACAAGGACGGAACTGCTGATTTGTAAATTTGTGCGCATGGTGGGTTCATGAATGGTGTGTGTGGCCAATGCAAGTGTGGGCCAACCCAAGAATTCAGGAGAACTGTGTGGTTTGACAATGGACACGTGAACCAGGTCAGAATGTTTCGTTTGCAAGTTTTTACAAGTATTTGTATGAGTCTACGTGGTTATGAATCGTACGGGCTGTACAAATGACTGAGGTACGAGTCATATGTTTAGTACAATTGTTATATTGATTCAGTTGATCATATTTTTTTCAATTGATGATGTTGTTTCAATTGAGTACATGGAACATACGGTGTGTTTCAGTTGAGTACAATTGTCTTTCTCTCGTTACATGACATTATTTGAATGTTTTCATTGCATGAGATTATTTAAATGTTACTTTCATTACATGAGATTACTTGAATCTTACTTTCATTACATGAGATTATTTAAATCTTACTTTCATTAAATGAGATTGTATGAATCTTACCTTCATTTTTGAATATATAAATCACATTTGTTTTCCCATTTGTGAATGTTTGTGTTAAGTAAACGAATGAGTCGTATGTTTGGAGCGTGAAACACTGTGTATGTTATAGAGGATATACATATTTTAATTCATTTCATAAACTTCCATCTTTTATCACATTGTGTTTTGTGTCATTTAATCCACGCATCCATCAAGTCAGATCCTGTTACATCTAGGTTTTGGAGTTTCCTTAGTGTATTTGACTATTTTGTAATCCTCCGGATCCTTCTAGAAGGTTATATTCCATTATGTAATATTTGGGTTTTGTTTTAGAAAATGCTTATTGTGACCTAAGGTCAAGTATAGAACTATGTAATCGTGTACCTGAGAGGATGTTTGGTGTTGTGCTTTAAGACCTAGCACTTTATGTTGTATGCAGTATTCATTTTTGGGCTGGACAATTTATTTCTTTAAATTGCTGAATTCAAGTGATTATGTTCTCTGGAAATACGTAAGTGTTCTGATAAAATTCTTGGATAGAGACATTCACTGGAATTTATACTGAATTCATACCTGGAATTATATTACTGTGAGACCTGACACTTCAACACATTACAATACCACAGACATATCATCGCCGTCAGTTTTTGGATTTATTCTGGACTTGTACTGAATTTTATGCAGGATTTTTAAATCACTAGAACTTGTGTCTGTAATTCATAGATTATTTTGGGATTTAATACGCAATACCGTAAGCTTATTTTTCTCGTTTACACCTTGTATTGTAGGGAAATAAATTATTTATTGAATTTTACAAATCTTGTTGCCTTTCACTCTTTTTTTTATACTTATTTTAAGATGATAGACTCGTAACACTATAAAACTTACTATGACCTTGTGCTTAGAAAATGGGCAGTTGTCAAAAGTTTCATTATTGTCGGTCTATACTTGCCTAGTAGGACACATTAGCTGATTGTAGTTATTTTTCACCAATTATAAAGAATACCATAATAACTAACTTCAGCAAACATACAACAATACGTATACTTTTACACATACACAACCATGTTTACATTCACGCATATACAACCAAACGTATACATTCACTCGCATACAACCATACGTATATATTTGCACATATACAACCATACGTATCCATTCACACACATACACATACAACCACACGTATCCATTCACACACATACTGTTACATATCAAGGCTCGTACAAAATTAACAAGAAAAGAGTGAAGGCAACAAGCTGTGTGAAATTTAACAAATTATTTATTTACCTAGAAAAACAAAGTAAAATTGAGAAAAAGACTTACGGTTTATGAATCAAATCCAAAATTAATACAAGAATTAAAAAATACAAGTCCTATCAACAAAATGCTCTAAGTGAATCACAGTTCGAATCCCGATGACTTTCAAGATGGAAAGCAATGATGTCTTCGATGGTCTGCATTGTCCTGATGTGTCAACAGTTCTTTGTTGAATCACAAAGAATAATATTCCAGTTTGGAATTCCGAATAATTTTCAATAAATGTCTTTGTCCAAGAATTCTGTAAGGAGCACTTGCATGTATGTTTTCCAGAGAAATGAATTGCTAACTCCGAAAAATAAAAATTCAACTCAAACTGGTCACAACAAACACCTTTTGAGCTTCAAAGATTTAAAGCACAACTGAACTGATTCTTATGATAGCATGAGTTATAAGCCCAACTAAAACGCAGAGATTCCAGGATGGGGGTCAAAATTTCATCCTACTGGGAAAACCAAAAGTTTGCAACAACATACAGGTGTTATTTGTCACGTACTCCAGGTATGGCCTTGATTTCACTAATACTGGCCGCCATGTATAGCCTATCGTGTGCTGAAAAATGGCGTTAAACCCTACAACAACAACCAATATCAAAGCCAAACTTTCCTTCTCGATTGTTGAATAATGTCTTTGGTGCTTATTTAATTTCTTAGAAAAATAGGACATTGGATGATCAACACCATTTCTATCTTGTTGAATCAACACTGCTCCAACCATAACATCACTTGCATCAACAGACAGTTTCAATGACTGACTGAGATTTGGAGCTGTAAAAACTGGTCACTTTTACGCATGGCCTTTAACGTATCAAAAGCCTCCTGACACTTTTCAATCCAAAGAAACTTGTTCAATAAATTTGTCAGGGGTTCAGCAAGTATCGAAAAATTGGAACAAAATTTTCGATAGTATCCAGCCATACCTAAAAATCGCATCAGTTGCTTTTTACTGACAGGCACATGGAAGTCGGAGATAACCTTGACCTTAGCATCTATAGGTTTAACATGTCCATGTCCCACAATATGTCCCAGAAAAGTTTCACAAGCACAGCATAATTCATGTTTGGATAAATTGATTGTCAGACTTGCATCAGTGAGTCTGTCAAAGAATTTCCGAATTGTTGTTAGATGTTTTTTCCAGGTGTTTTTGTAGACGATGACATGGTCGATGTAAGCATGAGTTATCTATACCAGAGGTAATCATATTCATTAAACGTTGAAAGGTACTTGGCGAACCTTTCATCCCAAACGGCATCACTATATATAATAATAAAGTCCATCTGGAGTCACGAATGCCGAAATTTCCTCGCCCTTTCCGTTAGTGGAATTTGCCAAAATCCTTTCAGAAGGTCAGATTTGGTGACATATTTCCAGTTTTATCAATGCAGTCATCGATTCTTGGTAATGGAAATGAATCTGTTTTAGTCACACTGTTCACCTTCCTATAATCAGTGCACTTACGGAAAGTTTTATCTGGTTTCGTAACAAGTATACACGGTGAATTCCATTCACGTTTACTGGGCTTTATGAAATCTTTCTCCAACAAACACTGAATTTCTTTTTTGAAGTATTCCTGTTTGAGAGGGTTCATCCTGTATGGGTGTTGTTTCACAGGTTTGGAATTTGCAATTTCATCATCATGAAACATTTCGTTTGTTCCCGTAGGAACATCTGGAAATAAGTGCTCATATTCAAATAACGGCTGTGTAGGTTTATTCCTTTCTTGTTGTTGCAAATGTGAAAATTTCTGGTCCAGATTATTCATAATTTCTGAATTCCGAACATTTGTCACTCCAAAATCAATTGTGTCCGATGGCATTCCTTCACCTAAATCCTCAGTGAATGGGACAGGTACAACTAAATCATTTGCATGATTTACCTGGCTATCTCTCTCAATATACTGGTACTCCTATAATTTATTTAGATCAGAGTACTATTATTCTTAACTTTGTAAGGGCCATAATACCTAATTTGAAGAAAATTTTGAAGAATGAGCAAGAGAGAAAGAACTCTATTGCCAGACTCAAACGTTCTCTCCATTGAAATTCGGTAAAACCATAATTTCACTTTTGACTTGAATTGCTGGATGGCAAATTCAAACATAACTAGCTGGAAAATTCCAGACATAAAATTTGACCCTTGACCAGATTGGACAGATTTGGGAAGGCGAAATTGAGTAAAGAATTTTATCAAAGCTTTTACTATTGTTTTAGTTATTATATTCCTCAAAGGAATTGCCTCTGGGAATCTTATTGACGCACATATAACGTTCAATAAGTATTGGTTGCCTGACTTGGTCTTAGGTAAGGGAGAAGCACATTCTACCATTATTCTGCTAAATGGTTTGTCAAATGCAGGAATTAGTTGTAGATGAACCTTAGGTATCTTCTGATTGGGTTTTCCTACCATTTTACAAGTATATCCAGATCTGCAGTATTTACAAACATCACTTTTAATGTTTGGCCAATAAAAGTGATTTAAGATCTTGTGATAAGACTTATTAATCCCTAAATGACCAGCCAGAGGAATTTCATGGGTCCGACTAAGTATTTCCTGTCTGTAAGAATTTGGAACTACAATTTGATAGTTCACTAACCACTCGTCACCAGCAGGTACCTCGGGAGGTCTCCATTTTCTCATAAGAATTTCATTTTAATGAAATAACAGACAGGTAGTTCAGTGGCTTCATTTTCACTAATGGCCCTTTGAAAAACTAACACGAGAGCTCAGGATCTTTTTCCTGTTCCACGGCAAGTAATTGTCGTTTATCACCCTGATTAGAAACAAGAGAATGAGTAGTTAAAAGAGGATCACTGTGATCAATACCTTTTGATTGATCCAAACAAGAAGTGAAAGTGACCTCATCAAAAGCCTGACCAATGCATGTGTCAGCTAAAGGAATAGTTTCCTTATCAACATCATTCTCAAGAGCTTTCTTTGCCATAGCTTTGCATAAGCTGGGTATAAATCTGAATTCTTTTTCAATAGGATCGAATTTTTTATCTAGACAAGGCTTGTCAGTTACAAGTGGATTAACCTCAAACTTATCTCCAGCTAGGTCGTTGCCTAGTAATAAATTAATGCCCTGAACGGGTAAAGTAGTCACTAATCCGACTGTCACGGGTCCTCAGACTATATCCGATGACAAATGTACATAATGGAGAGGAACATTAACAAAGCCGCACTCTACTCCCTAAATAAGAAAACTCTCTTTAGAAGAAGACTTCTCAGAAAAATGCAAAGTACCTGAGAATAAAAGACTCTGAGAAGCTCCTGTGTCCCTTAAAATTTTAATAGGGATAGGTTTGGCCAAATCACCCAAGAGTGATATAGAACTCTTCGACATGAATAGTTCATAATTCTCCATAATAAAGTCAGACTGGGGTTTATTAGACCCAACAAATGTATTGCTTTCTTTACATGACCGTGACCTTGACCTCTTAGAAATAAGAGCATTTGGGATAGGTCTGTTTTGATTCTGATGCTTATTTTTCAATTTGAAGCAATCAGAAAGAACGTGTCCTTTCTTCTTGTAATAGGTACACGTAGGAAGAGACAAGGATTTTTGATCAAGCTTATCAGGAGCTTGCGTTTTAAAAATTGTGCCAGATTGAGTTTTAGAAGGGCTCGTATTAGACTGAAATACCTTCTTACCAGAAGATTGCTGAATGGAAAACTTGCCTATAAAATGAACTTTATGAGTTAAGAAATACTCGTCAGCAGCACGAGCAGCATTTTCCAAGGTTTTGATCTTATGCTCGTCAAGATGAGTCTTAATGTCACTATGGACACAGTTCTTGAACTTTTTAAGTAATACAAGTTATTTGAGACTTTCATAATCTTGATCAACTTTCTTGGCTAAGCACCATTTATCAAATAACTGCTCTTTTTCTCTTGCAAAATCGACATGAGTTTGTCCAGCTTCTTTTTTATAGTTCCTGAATTTTTGCCGATAAGCCTCAGGCACTAACTCATAACCCTTTAAGATGCATTCCTTAATCAGATCATAATGAGCACTTTGCTGAACTGACAGTGAATGGTAAATATCACTAGCTTTACCAATAAGTACACACTGTAATAATTGAGTCCATTGCTCCCTTGGTCATTTCAAATTTTCAGCAACTTTTTCAAAACGAGGAAAATATTTGTCTACTTCTTTTTCTCTGAAAGGGGGCACTAACCTAATATTCTTAGTAAGATCAAAATTTGAATTTGTATGTGAAGTGGGAACGTGCATTTCACTTGCCAGTTCTATTTCTCTTATTCTAAATTGATATTCCCTCTCTTCCTTCTCTCTTTGCATTTGCATTTTCATCTGTCTCTGTCTCTCCTCTTTCTCCGATTGTAATTGCATTTGCATCTGTTACTCTTCTTTCTGTAAATGTATTTGTTCTTTCTGTAACTGCATTTGTCTATCTTTCTCTCTTTTTTCCTTACCTAATTGCATTTGTTTCTCTCTCTCCTATCTCTCTCTCCTCTTTCTCAAATTGTAATTGCATTTGTTTTTCTTCTTTCTGTAACTGCATTTGTTCTTTCTCTTTCTCCAATTGCAACTGCATTTGTTTTTCTTCTTTATCTTTTTGAACTTCCAGCTTCCTTAACTCTAATTCCATCTTGTATTTTAATTTTAATTCCTTTACTTTTATGTCAGAGTCTGATCCAGATATTACTGATTGAAACCAAAACTTACTGATTGAAACCAAAACACTTTATCCAAAATACTCTTTTCTACCAAATACTGGACCAAAATGATTTTTATTTCTTGCTTCGTTAAAGACGTTTTTGCCTCAGAAAGATCATATTTTCTGGCAAGTTCAAGCAATTCATCTTTTTTCAAACAATCCAACTGCTTCTGGATAGGAACTGAAAGAAAAATTTCCACTTTTCATGACATTGTAAAAACCCTGTTGATTTCACTAAAGATTTCAAAAATGTGAAATAATACTTGGGATTTAAAATACTCTGAAAACTAGGGGATTTAAATTTTAAAAAACAATTTTCTAAAATAGTTTAACCAAAATTCATATATCCCATGGACGAGCAACCCATTGTCTTGTTAGGTGTCTAGGATCGTACAAAATTAACAAGAAAAGAGTGAAGCCAACAAGCTGTGTAAAATTTAACAAATAATTTATTTCCCTAGAAAAACAAAATAAAATTGAGAAAAAGGATGGGGGTCAAAATTTCATCCTACTGGGAAAACCAAAAGTTTGCAACAACATACAGATGTTATTTGTCACGTACTCCAGGTATGGCCTTGATTTCACTAAATGAATCTTACTCTTAGAATGAATAAAAAAAAATTGAAACAAAGTTGTTTACTATAAACCTGACACTGCTTCTGAATCAAGGTCAGCAAATAGATACAGCGTTTCACTCTACTGACTGTTTATCAGGTCAAACAGAACTGAATTGAATTTCTAAACAAAAATCAAATCCAGTAGACAAAATTATCATTACATACATATCCAACATACGTATACATTCAAACATATGCAACCATACGTATCCATTCACACATATACAACCACACGTATTCATTTGCAAATATACAACCATGCGTATTCATTTACACATATACAACCATACGTATATATTTGCACATATACAACCATACCTATACATTCATACATATCCAACATACATATACATTCACACATATACAACCATACGTATCTATTCACACATATACAACAATACGTATACATTTGGACATATACAACCATACGTATACATTTGCGCACATACAACCATGCGTATACATTCACACGCATACAACCATACGTATATATTTGCACACATACAACCATACATATACATTCACACACATACAACCATAATTATTTGTTCACACATATACCACGATACATATACATACATACATACAGCCATGCATATATATTCACACATATAACCATGCATATGCATTCACACACACACAATCATGATATACATTCACACACATACAACCATACGTATATCTTCACATACACACATACAACCATACTTATACATCCACATATACCACCATACATATACCTTCACAGACATACAAACTGACATTCATTCCCACTGATACATCCATACATATACATTCACACGCACAAGCAAACATTTGCATTCACATGCAGAGTCAGGCAAAGGTACCGCAAACAACGGATTTCAAGATCGTGCGTCTTATTTCATGGATTCACCAATCATTAAAACAAAGAAGCCTCCTCAAAGTGAAATAAAATTACAGATAATTGTATTAGTATACTTTAGCCATGTCGGCCTTGATACCAGTCACAGATTACCAGAAGCACGCCCTGATTGTAAAAAGTATGCTAATTGCTCGGTAGCAGAATTGTTCTCCTTTTCCGAAACTTTTACGTCACTGTAATTACATCACACGCATGCATTTGCAGGTGTCCGGCGTGATGTACGTGCAGCTGCAGATCATCATATAGAACTGTTTTGTTTTGTCTGTCGACCAAAACTCAGTTTTTGATAGGTTCAACGAAACACAAAAAAAACAAATTACTCAGAACTGTTTAAGTACCATTCGAGGGGCTCCGGTGCCCGAATGGTCTTAGGTGCTCGCCTTCACAGCTATCTCACACCTTATACATCAGTCCGCATGAGTTCGAGTCGCGGCTCAACCAACATTGAAATGTGAGAAAGCTTCCAGGAACTTTCCGTGTATCTTTGCTGCTTCCAGAGGTCTTCCCAGGATCTTTTTCTACCAAACTATACTGGCTGCCATTTCTAGCCTATCATGTACAGACAAATGATGTTAGACCACACAAAACCAGAATCAAATGCCCCTTGTATAAAATGAGTGTAAAATACACTGGAAGCATGTATCAGTATATCACAAGACAATGGAATTAAGAGCAACTAACAGTATGTACAGTACAAAAAAGTGTATGCAGCACGAATCGAAGAAAACTTGAAGCTACAATCAAAACAAACGAAATCAAAACTTAAGCATTACACATAGCAGCAAAACAAACATTAACTAATGTACTTCTGAAGGAGGGAAGAACAACTCAATCTAGCCATATTAAATGCAAATAATATTCATTTGCAAATCAAATGAACTAAAATATACAACACTACACCTGCTGCCGATTATGGCAGCTGTAGCATCTTCCTTGCTTATATTTACAAATGGAGTATGTTTTATAAGCTTCCTATTCATTTTGGTAAGTTAGAGATTGATTTTATACAATTTAGAAAACATTAAGTGTCATGGTCGTTAACGTTCTGATGCAGATAATCGCCATACCTGCCAGATCCAGGGTAGACGAGATAACATGTACATGAGTTTAACTTATTTTCACAAAAGTGTTCACCACACACCTGTTATCACAAATGACAGTGTGGCACATACAACTGGACTCAACCTACCCATACCTAATTCAAGGTTGGAAAAATAAAGTGCACGTACTCTAACTATTCCAAATGGCAATATCAGACAATTTCTACCAGACGGACAACCAGTTTTATCTCCGAATCCATAGTAGACTCAGTAAACGTCGCAGCATATTTAAACATAGTTCATGCTTTCTATCTGAGGATATCAAACTAAGTGGATTTTGTAACTAGGTATGAGCTAGAAAGAAAATGATTCATTAAATCAAACAGATTTTGATAGGGCATGCAGATAGAAGTATTTTATGTTAATGTATTGGTTTTTGCAGAAGACAGATTGATAACGCAAAGAATATCAAAGTAATATGATCAAAGCAAACAGGCGACGTATATCCACATAACGTTAATTTTGTGTTGATTCATGCATGTAGAAATTTATGTAATATCCATTAGTTCACGGTGGTATGAATAGTCCCTCCCTGATACGGGCTGTCTGAATAGTTTCTACATAATATGGGATGTCTGAATAGTTTATACCTAATACGGGCTGCCTGAATAGTGTCTATCTAATACGGACTGTCCTTTTGGTTTATTGCAATACATTAATATATACAATACTCATAGAAAATCAATGTAAACATAAGGCATTTGAAAGACACTTTGACTATCACGACGTCGGCTTGTGTGACATGTCTTATATTGCTTCGTATAATAGTGTTTGAAATAGCAAACGAACTTTAAAAAAAAAAAATGATTTTTGATTTAAAATCCTAGCACATAGCTGATTTTGTTCTGGTATACTCGGTTTTTATTATCCCCATCACTCTTATTTACAAGTTTCTGATACCTGTTGTTCCTTAATGTGATAGTATTAAAGGTGATTTTTATTACATTTGTATAAATTATTAAGAACATAGGTACTTTGTACATTTGGGGACTGCATAAGATACGGATTAAATGATTATAGCAACTTTAATCCAATCAAGAATGCACGTAGGCTTACAATTTAACTTTGTGAAATTAAATTTTTACAGCATGAAATTAAATTTTTACGGCATGAAATTAAATTTTTACAGCATGAAATTAAATTTTTACAGCATGAAATTAAATTTTTACAGCATTAATCAGTGCTTGGCAATGCTAAATAATGACCCTGCTAGAAAATTGGAACCAATTCTTCTGTATAGTGCAATATGATTTATACTATTTTATCTGTGGTTTGCTTAACTTTTTATTCATTTATGACACAATGCGAAGATGAATGCACACAGTAACCACATTTGGCTCAGCAATAATTATGATGTCAATAAAGACAAAGCTGATTATGCATTCACATCACGTAACTGTGAAGCTATTATAGAATGCCTCTTGGTTGTTCGATAGGTCAGTATGGCCCAGTCATTTATTACTGACTATTCTGTCAATCGTTAATTGTGTTTCTCGCACTTGAGTGATCTGCGACAACGATCTTTATTTGGTTTCTACCACATCATCACAATCAAAATATGAGTCATTCTTGTGGAATACGCTTATTGAGTACCAAGTCTAAATCTTATAATGCAAAATATTTTTTCACAAATACCGTATGTTTCCTACTAATTGAGTTTTTTCACTTCTCTAAACAAAATTTCAGTGTAAAGGACAATATTTTTTTTCCATTCAAATCTCGCGAATATACCTTATATGTCTAGATTACATGCAATTTCTATACAATGATTTTTCAATCCATTTTTCAAGCAATAATTGTCATATTTCAAACTGGGTGAAGTTTCAAAACAAGATTTCAACAGGTAATGTATTACCCTTTAGAAACAGTGACCAAAATGAAACAGTAGTTGTATTTTGCTCCTTGATATAAAGTATTGGTATTATCTGCAACGACATATGTCAAATTTCAAAAGCGGAAAACACCCATCCTGAAATAAATATGGGTTGCACGTCTGTTCTTTGCTCTAGTACTTACGCATATGTTAATACTGTCATGTCCAAATAAATAATATATCACCTTTTGAGTGACAGTCTACTGTAAGGCGTTTTCAAGAAGTTATGATTATTTTGTTATAACTTTATGTGTATTTAAACTTGTCAATAAATGTAATGCCGATCGATAGACAAAAATAATGTTGTGTTTTTCAAGGATCCCAGTTTCACGTGCAGCATGTTAGATTTCTGAAGATATTTGCGTGTGATGTAACATAGGAAAATGGCAGAAACGTCCGTATGTCCGATAAGGAGAAACAATTACTGAACAACAGCTTCCTGCAAAATCTGAGCACTTTTAGCGTACTCTAAAACCGATATCAAGGCTAATTTGGATAAAGTACTCTAAAACCGATATCAAGGCCAACTTGGATAAAATAATCTTAAACAGATATCAAGGCTAGCTTGGATAAAGTTTACGGTGTAATTCTGTCGTAATCGACGATTTTGAAGTGGTTTTATCGTTTAAAAGATGGCTGCGGATCCATAGATAGTCCACATTTTGGAAGCCCGTTATCTGCAGTTCGTGAATGGGAAGTGGCAACTGTGAACAACTGTGAAAGGAGCAATCGATGAAGATGCCCGACGATATTTATAAGTTCAAGGACATTAAGTAGTTGGTTGTTTTAACATATTGAGGAATCCTTTGAAGATCAGAAAGATTTGTACAAAATAGGTCTCTGATTTGCTGATCAAAACACACTGGTTAAAACCGCCAAGAAGCTACTCGACAAATAAGAAAAGCGTAAACAGATATGTCTGAATGAGATTATATAGATGATGAAACAAATTAGAGAGTACAGTTCACAAATTGCTCAAAGTAGTCGAAATGTGAGTAAGTTTTGTGCGCATTGGTTTTCGATGCAAAGTGCCCGGTCGTCCAAGTACATGTGCCTGACTCGGCTAGTGTCACTGGACACTTGTATAGCTCCAGAGGATAGCCAAATGTTATGAAACACTACCGAACCACTCAGTCTCGCCGGTATCCGATGTATTCATCCACACCATGACAACGCACCGACGCATAAATTCACCGTCGTAACAGATTTCCTATAGGAGAACATCATCAAAACTTTTTCACTTCCTCCATAAAGCCCTGATTTAGTTCAAAGTGATTTTTGGATGAATCTGCTTATCAAAGATTAGCTGATGGGCAGGCAATTTAAAAAGTACCCTGACATGGCTGACATAAACATTGCTGTACGATACCTGTTGGACAAAACGAGGATGGAATAGTTATAAACATTGCTGTACGATACCTGTTGGACAAAACGAGGATGGAATAGTTTCTAGAATGAAAGATCATGAAGATTCGAGATCCATTGATAAATAAGCTCATTGTGCTCAGAATGACTCCCATGAAGATGTTTCACTTAGACATACAAAAATGTCCCAAAACACATTGTACTAGGATGGACTGTGTATCATCAAATCCTCGTCAACAAAGCTGCGACAAACAAATATTAGGTATTGTCCAATGGTGTCAGCATCAGTGGTAGATTGTAACTGTTTACACAACAGTGTTCTAAACGTTGGGTCAAGATTGGACACTCATCACCTATAACGATGCAACTTACGCCAAAGCATCATTAATTACAAAAACCATAAAGAGTTCGAAATCGATGAGCTAGGAAACGGTGGCATATACATAGTGATTAACTTCATGGATGGCATTTGAATTGTAATGGAGGAAAGCTGTTTTGATGGTATACTTGTTGAGAGTGATATCAAACTGCTGTGTATCACGTGATTAAAGGCAGCTTACAGCAGGGGCATTTACATTGAAAAGATCATGATAAATGACGTCATGCGGAGGCTAAAGTGGATAGTTTGCGAAGGAACATGAGTCTGTAACTGAACAAGAGCAAGCTGAGATTTCAAATATGCAGCAAGATGTATATCAACTTTTTGTTCCGGATGCTAAAGTGTATCATGATTATAGAACAGATCTGCAAGATGTAATGAGAAAGTTTATCCATGTTTTCCAGGCATTACACTTTATCATGGAGGAGATTACGGAGCATGGACGTCAGTGCTCTGAAACGTTTGTTCTATGGGACAACTTTGTGACAGGCTTGTCTCAGATGGCGTTAAAGTACATTGCAACAAAGGGGGATGATAAACGCAAATAGAGTTTTAAATCTTTGCTAAATTCATCTCACTTGAACTCATGTATGGCCACCTGAACTATATCAGATGGGGCACGATAAATGCCATTGGGGGAAAACCTCGAGAAAAGAACCAGCCGGAGATTTACCACGAACTCGGCTATGTAAACTGGTGTGCTCAACACACAACAAAGACCATAACAGGATTTTGACATAAAGTGATCGAGCAGTCAATCTATAAAAACTGTGGTACATATCGTCACTTGTGTACCAGTCAAGAGGTACTTCATAATTATTACTTGACCATACGCCCAAAGGGAGAATGCACATAAATGTTCAAGTCCCTGTATTTGATGCAAAGTGCACTCACATGAATCCACAAGAAAGCTAGTTCATCAAGGATAATCAAAGATTAGGAAGACATGGAAAGAGTTGTCATGAATGTAAGCGAGACAATTATCAATCTGTCTGAGACTGAGCCTGGTTTATCTTTAGAAAACAAACAATCTTTATTCAACATCGCTGCATTCACAGCACCACAGTCAGACATAACAATACTCTTGCGGAAATCGTGAACAGGCACAGAAGAGGCTTGCAGACTTGGTTACAACAAGAATATCTGCCAGTGAAGTGGACTTCTTTCCACTGACACAAACACATTTGTCAGTCTCAACAAGACAATTTTTCCAAACAGAAGTAAAATGAAAGGAAACAGTGAATATTGACAGGCAAATATTCAGCAAACTGACAGTGACAATACAAGCAAGAGACGAATATGTATGTGACCTTCGTAAGTACGAGCTATAACTGTTCCTTTGTCTATGTTCAGTTTGGATGGGTCTTTCCGAAACCAGGACCATATTTTGCCTGAAATACCAAAACAAAAAACTGACTGAAGATTTATAGTTATCGACCTCATGATGTTCATCCGCATGGTTTGCACTGACGGAAGCGAGTGTCGCATCTTTGGAGATCTTTCTGAGAAACTACTATGAATGATACATTTTCAAAATGTCCAACACATTGTAGAGGATAGTGACAGTTATTCTTATTTTGCTAGCAATGGCAAGTTGAGAACGAGCCAGACTTGGCAGAATTAAATAGCAGGAACAAAGGTAGCATCCAAGAGCTTCTCCTTTGCCTAATCAGCTATTGGATGTAAAACGTGTTGGGTTGTGGAGCATTGACTCTGAGGTATCTTCGATGTGCCCACGATATATATTTCTGATAGATTTTCAAGAGCTATTATTCATGACTGGACTTGCAGTAAAGAAGCGCTACATCCCAATACAAAAGATTGCTCATGATCTTCGATGCGACATTTTCCTAGTATTGCTCTCTGTCCATGACTTGAGTGTATATAACTCCACTAGTGCATTCAAAGGGATAGGAAAAAGAAAGTGGGTGAAAACCGTAACTGCTAATCGTTCCCTACTGGATGGCCGCACGCTATTTGGTCAAGAGTATGCATTCATCACTGACGGTGCCAGGGAATTATTGTACATCCCACATCTCTGGAATATGCCAACAGTAAGTGTTCATCATTGGCCTTGCTGAGATATGAGTTTTTCTCGAAGAAAACTGCTACCAGTAAAAAGCTTCGACCCACGATGAATACTTTCTTGGATCATTGAAGATAGAGAGTTAAATATCATAGTGTCATATGTTTGCATGCTACAGAGTAGATGTAGAACTTATCAACAGCAGCTGGCAACGGCTGGAGAACTGAAGATAGTGGAAGCTTAATCAAGTACTAGTAAATAAAAAACCTGCTCATGCAGCCGACGTGGCTTTTTTGCAATTTCACTGCAAAGCTGCTTGTACAAGTCAGCAGTGCAGATGTAGAAAAGAGTGAATGCTGTGCTAAAATCCCAGCTCTTGAGATAATGAAGAATACAGACGTAGACTTGTTGAAGCCTTATCGGAATTGGAGATGAGTTTAACTATGAGACACATTTCTCAAAGTCTGTGTTTAAAGAGTAATTAGTCCTTTGAGCAAATGCTGTACTTTATTCACAAGTTTGAAAGATATATATCTGAGTTGTATGCATATATATCTCCCACATATCTCAATTGGTAATATTTGTAGTAACATCATTACATGACTTACCCTTTTTTTTTTAAAACAGAAAACCATGATACACTGTGGTTCTTTGCTGAACAAATGTCAAATGTCAAATGCAGAAATCTTTTCCTCCAATGCAGCCTCCAAACTACCATTACATGCCTTAAATTCATGTTTTATTATGACTTTGTCAGGATAAATATCTGCGGATGTAACATTTATCTTTCTATAATTATAACCGTGATGACAGGTGAAGAAAAACATTTGAACTCAGGGTTCACAAACTAATTTTGAATTTGAATGATATTGGTATTTTCCGTATTAATGTGAAATAATATTACATGACGTCATTACAATTATTCAATTATCAAGGATAATATGCTGAGTTTCGACAAATGCTGAGAAGAATTAGGTTTCAGTTGATATTGATATGCGTTTGAAGTTTCGTATCTGAAAGTATCAAAGTTGTTTTAGATTTTCTTGAAATATCAGTTTCTCATAGACAGCCATTCTTTATGTTATAGTCCTTTAACAACTCATCTGTAGAAAACAACTGCATCACTTCTGAAGTCTGCATCCATCCTAGGGGTTGTCCACAAGGGTCGTATAAATACATTGCACTGTCAGAAATTTGTAGTTTTCGTGGGTGAGCGAACTACTTCAAAGTTTAAAGCCATTTCACGATATAGCTGCTAGACTAAATACGTTACGCAGTACAGTCTGGTACACGGTCAGCGACAAACTTTAGTAGGGCGGCTTCCTGAAGGTCGACGGGGCCACACATATTTTTCTTTAAATTATTATTCATGACCAGCTCGACCCTCACGGTATCACATGTATTTAAGCAACCAAGGCATCTGGTACGCCAATATAGTTTTTATACAATCCACTGACACACGATTGCCTGTAGTCGGCGACAAAGGCCGCAATGCTGCCTGTTACTACATTAGCTGGTTCGGTGATGAGCACAGAGACGCCAAAGCCCGAGTTTTAATGTGAACCATAACATCATAAACACGATCAGGTCATTTGGGTCTGCATTAACGAGGGCAACATGCATTGTTTAGTATTAGATGTCAAAAGATATGCAGAATCATTCAAGAACTTCCAACATTTTGCATTGTTTGAATCTCTCTGTGTTAATTCCACCGTTTTATATTTATCATAATCATATCTAGCATTTTGTGAAACAAAATTATTATCTCAATTGGCCTTTATCATATCTGTCCTTGATTAAATTTATAATATTATCTGGACTTGGTCTTAGGTATCGTTGATTAAGTCCTTTCTTATTTTTGTATTACCATTTTAATTTCTGCATATATTATGTTTTCTTAATGCATAGACCGCTATGATATAACAAACGATCATATTTTATAATTCAATAAGAAACATGTACAATATGAGTTAAAATTACGTTCAGGGAATTAAATAATTATATTAAATTGTTCGAAATTGTTGAGCTCTACACTAAATAAAACGTGAGGTGTGGTTTCAATACAGTTATCAATGAGTTTCTATTGTAAGGCAAATGATTCTCACTTAAGATATTATTTAGCTTTTCAAATAGTATTGTAAAATGGATTTTTCATGAGCTGTGGTCTGAGAGCATGGTAATTCCAATAATTACAAAACTCAGCTTGAAAGTCATTAATAATTACAGAGGTCTAACTTTACTGCATTGTACTGGCTGATCGATTATTCTGATAATCCATATTAGATTAAATCAACGGGTGTTAAACTCTCACGTGTTTATCAATGCCTTGGTAAGATTAAGAAAATATACTAGTACCATCGATAATGTTCTTATTTTATAATGACTTATTTCACAAATAATTATTCAAGGAAAATAATCATTTTGTGTTTTTGTCGATTTGATTCCGTCACTTGGTCATGTTGTAAGAGCTAATGTATGGCATACACTTTTTAAATTAGTTCTTAAAGGAAATATTTTAAATCTATGTAGGATAGAGTTAAATCCAG